>PVLA01009197.1:0-37623 GCA_004027455.1 Hydrochoerus hydrochaeris
GGATTGCTGTTTTGTATTGATAGATTTTATTCAAAGCTGTTATGATTGATAGTATCAAGTCTGAGAGTATAGGCAACTGCACTTAAGATGACAAGATCCACTAGAATATCCACTCTGGTTTGATTATTACCTGCCTTTGAAGTTTTATACTGTCTACAATGTTTTATTTTACTAATATTGTTATTTACTGCTATACTCAGTTATACTGCTATATTCAATTATGCCTGATGATATAGACATTCTATTGAAGATAATAAGAAACAACACAGTAATCATTGTAGATCACCTTGTACTGTGGTTTTGTATGACTTTTTGGTTTCATGTTTTTATAGGAATTTGTTTTGTTTTGTCTTGCTAAGTTTTGTTTTTCCCTCTAATACAGAAAGGATAGAGATATATGTAGAGATTCATGCATGCATAGCTGTTCACACTCTCACTGTTTGACTATCTACTTTGTATGCTTTAATTTTGTGGCTTAAACAACTATTTCTAGGAGGATAATATGTAATTTATTAACTAGTGATTTCTTATTGTTTATTTTTTTGGAATTCTGTATTATCTCTACCCTTTACATACTTTTGTTTCTCTTTAAATAAAATCTTAAAAAAAAAAAGAAGTGGCAGAACTGGAGATGGGGGGACTTTTCCTGAAGGTGTTGGGTGTTGGAGTTTAAAGTGAGAAATCATGAATCATAGGTGAGGAGCGGATATCAGGCAGATGGAACTGTATTTTCAAAGGCAGAGCAGCACAAAAGCACAATGTGTGGACCATGTAAAAGACTTTCCCAACTCTGGAGACAATAGAAAACAGCTGATGTCTCCTTGAGCAGTAGAGAAAATAAAATAAATGGAAAAGCTAAGCGTCTACTTAAACAGTGGAGGAAACGAAGACAATGGTTTTTGAACCTTAAGGAAGCAAATTTTTCCAAGAAATGGCAGGATGCCCTGGTGGTATGACATTGCCATAAGATATTTCTGAGCGAAGGTGGGAGATTTGCGTCCAGGGATGAGTTGTCATTATTTTTGCATTGGGCAGATAAAGCTTGGAGCTCCCACCCAAACCTCTGATTCTGTGATACTAAAAATGTTTTTAGGATTTGGGAGCATAAAAAAAAATCTTTAAAGGTATTTCTACATACATAAATTCTATTTGATTATCCTGGAGACAGCCGAAAAAAGAAAGATGCCAACTTCTAAGAGGTCAAGGTCTCCAAAGTTCTCTTTACAATAACTTGGAAAATAGACATTTGTAACTGCAAGCGGAATTTAGGCTGTGACACCTCAACTATTTTTCTTGGCAAACACTCCCACAGTAACTCAGCTTCTCATTAGAATGAGCTGCCACAGAGTTTTGTGTTATTGGGCGGCCAGGGACACAGCTTCTGGTCAATAGATGTAATAATTGGGTGTTCTCATTAGCGGTGTATGGAGTTTACAGAAAGAAAACACGGTAAGAGGAAGCACATTAATAATTGTGGTCCCAGTGACTTTCATATCCCTGGGTCTTCTTTCTAAAGAAGAGATGATAAATAAACCCAGTAAAGGCAAACAGTGGCTGTGTGTGTTTGTAAAGAGAAAAATAAAATCCACCTTTACCACACATTTTTCTGATGGAAAATGAATTTTCTCTCTTTTCAGTCTCCTCAACAGCTGCTATATAATTTGAGATCTTGGGTTACTTCAAGTTAAAAAAAATTGAACCTTATTTCTCAGCAGCAACTAATAGCAGGACCTGGTTATGCGTGAATAGTCTGGCACACTTTTCAATTTTGACCTTCTGGTTCCACAGGCAAATGGGTGCTGCAGGTCCAGCTGCAGAACAAAAGCCAACGGCTCTTTATTTGTCACTGATTGGCTCGGTAAATGAATTTGTGACAGAATTGTGTGTGAAAGGAGAAACTGAAATCTGTTGAGGTTTTTTTCATTTATGCTGCTAAGAATTGGGTTTGACTCACACAGCTCATTCATGCTGTAATTTATTCATTGACAAACATATATTGAGCATTAATCATGTACCAACCATTGCACCAGGTTCAGAGATGCTACAGACTTAAGAAGTTGCTGTTAGCGCTTTCTTTCTGGTAGAATAGTTAGAGAAGTGAGCAACTGTTCTCATTACTTCATGGTACAAGGAATAGTTTAGTGGGGAAGGGCCACAGACAGGACAAAATGTGAGCTGACTTCTTTCAGCAGGGTTTGCTTCATTGGTTGAGGTCAGAGAGATGCTCCTGTTCTGGGGAGAAGGGCATCAGGACAAAAGTAACAGCAGATGCAAAATTGTAGGAACTCTATGATATATGGAATTTGGGCTGAACTTGCATTGGCTCAGGTCGTGGCCAGGTTCAACTGAAGTTGGAGATACAAGAGGGCCACAAAGTGATCAGCTTAATAGATAGAATGAGGGGGAAAAAAAAAATCCATGATTGCCCTCTAGGGTTAGGCTCTGTGTAAGTATGCTGTCTGCATCGTGTCTGTATAATGGGGTAAAAATTGTGCTTGTGTCCTAGAATTGCTATGAGTGTCTAATGAGGTCACGCATGCCAGGCCTGTTTACTGGCAGTGCTGTTTTCTCCATGGATTGCAGTTCTGTAGTAGCAATGGGGACAGCAGTGATGGGGGCTCCTCTTGTTGCTTATGTAATCATAGTATTTCTGCTCATGCTTCATCCTCTGGGTCTGTGCACTGTGAAGAGTCTGGAAAGAAAACCCTGGAGAACTTGTTATTCTAGTGGAGTTGGAACTGTAGGTAGGTAGGGTGCTGTTGGGAAAATCTGAAGAGTTTCTGGTTTCCCTCCTTGAGCAAAGCCTTGTGGAAAAGTTAGGAACAGCTCTGTATCTTCAGCTTAAGGCTAAACAGAAGCTTGTTCAGAACAGTATGCATACAGAGGCAAATGTAAAAACAAACCTGTCTCCAAATCTCTGCTTCAACTGGACTCTGCATAACCAGATACCGCTCTGCTGGTGCTCTCTAGTGGCCCATAGCAAGAGAGAATTTCCTATCAGTGGAGCAGGAAAGAACAGTTTACACAATAGATGCAAACAACATGCAAACCACAGACTATCATGTCACCATCTTGATCCCGGTGGATTTGGAGGAACGACTAGAGCATTGAGAGAGAAAAAACAGGATGCCTAAGAGCAACAGTGAATGTGAACTTCTTCCAGTAGGATAAAGACCAAAGAAGTTATTTCTATAATATTTAGAATGCTTATGTAGAAGTTTAGGATTAAGTAGAATTATGTGAACATAAATAATACATGAAAGGATACTGACAAGGTTGTTAAAACTGGTTCCCTCACAGTGGGAATAGTGGCTGATTTATGTAGAAGGAAGATAAGAGGTTTTCAAAAATCAACCAAATATGAAAAGAAGAAAAGCTCCACATTGATGCATTATATTCAGAAATAAAAGTTCTTTTATAAGTAAAATAATCCAGATGATGAAATTTATGAAAAAATTTCTCAGAGAAGGGAGTTTATGATGTAATCTATTCATATAGAATTTTCTCAGGGATTTAAAAAAAAACTAAAATGATTACTTTTTAAAAATTAAAGTATTGCAGATTCCACGTGTAGAGTGGGATTTGTGGTGCTATTTCTAAAGCCCTCAAGCAGAAAGACTGTTTTCGGATTTCCTGGCTTCTGTTTCTTACCATAAAACTGAAAAATTTTTGAATCTGAGCTTGAATTGTGCTTATTTCTTTCCTTAGCAGCCTTCCCATGTGGACAAACTGTGAGTGTTTGGTTCTCTTGTCGTGAGTTCATTTTATTCCTCACTTTCATGAGAAAGATAATAAAATCTATCTGGAGATACTTACTGAAACCCAGCATGGTATGTCAGTCTTGTTTCTGAGGCTGGGCAATGTGAGAGAGGTTTTTTAAGCTCACAGTTTGGAAGGCTGGAAGTCCACGACCAGTTGCCCCATTCAATTGTCCTCTGGTGATGGCCATCTGGTTACACTACAGGATAGACAGCATCATATTGGGAGCACGTGGGAAGGGGGAATATAGTCCCATGGTGAGGAAGGAAGCGTGAGACAATCAGGAGCTGGGTTCGCCCTTTTTATAACAACTTACTCCCAGGATCCCTGACTCCATGCGATTAGCATTACTCCTTTTCAATGATGCCCTCAAGACCTAATTGCCCTGCACTGGGCTCCCTCCACCTCTTCAGTACCCCCACATTGGAGACCAACATTTCTGCACGGGAACCTTTGAGGGACACACGCAAACCATATCAAATAGTAGTGTAGTGTAGTGAAAGGATCCCAGGCTCAGACCTAAGTGCTCACTAGATATGTGAGCCTTGGGATTATTATATTTCTGGTCTTTGACTTTCTCACTTGAGTAGTGGGGATGTTAATAATAAGATCTAAATCCTAGGTTTGTGATGAAGATTGAATAAGGTTAAATGCTTACCATGACTCTAGGCATTTATTCCTTCATTTCTTGTTTTAAAGATATATATTGAGTTTCTATATTCTGGATTCTGTGTTGCATATTGAAGATATGAAGATCTATGTAGCCTCTATTAACCTACAAGTTAATAGGGGAGACAAAAAAAATCTAATAGCCATAAAATAAGTAGTTGAAACTGTGATATGTGCTGAGAAAAAATCTATAGGAAGCAATGCAAATACTCAATCTGATTGGGAGTCAGGGAAGGTTTCTTTGATAAAGCAGTGTTAGGTTGAAATCTTAAGGGTGAATAAATAATAATCAGTTAAAATGGAGAATGTAGAACATTCTAGGCAGAGAAAAGAGCTAAGGGAATGGAGAGAATGATACATTCTAGGAATGGCATTTTGGTAAGTGTATATTGCTATTTTTGTCACCAATTTCACTCTTCCATCCTCGTTAATACCAATTTCAGGGGGGCTGTAAGATTCAATTGAATCTACTTACTAATGCTATGTGAATTACACAAGAAAACATATTTAAAGCAGTCTATTACTTTATACAACACAAGTGCACAATAAATGTTCCCTTCTCCAATATATAGGCTTTGCGTTTGAGATGTTTAATTTGTAAATTAATTAATTACTGATTGTTAATGTAAGCCAATGGATGTGCATAACCAGCACTATCTCAGACATGTGGCTTTGTTTATGAAAGATAAAATTTTATCCTAATGAAGTCTGAGCCTCACAAAGAGTTTCACTGCAAAAGCTTTTGTGTTATTAGCTTCCTTTGCTAAAATCCCAGAAGGTGACTGGTCTGGGGAAAAGAAAGTTGGTGTAGAAACTACAGCGTACAGCACTCTCCAGCCGTATATGCCACAGGATAATAACACGGCCCGAATTTCAATTCATGGCAATTGAATTCAATACAGACTCTGCGCTACATATTAAACTAGCTGTTGTGTAATGGAAAATTATTAAAACAGAATCTGTGTTCAGAAAGGGAGACTTTTACATAATAAAATCAGTGCTTATTGGTGTTCTGCCCCAGGACAGCAAACCGAGCTAGGCTGCTAATAGAGCTCTCCATCCTCCCCACACCGTGTCCGTACCATTACCCTCTAATAATCCTAGTGATGGCACAGAAAATCTCCTCCGTTTTAACACTCAGAGACCAAACACTCCTGCCGCTATGTTATCTCCTGTCCCTGGGTGCTGCCCTAGACCTCTTTACTTATGTCACCTTTCAAGTCTTGTGCAAATGTATTTTCCTGAGGACTACTCACATGGAAAACCCCAGCTGAAAGGAATTCTTAGAAATGAAGTTTAATTTTCCAGCTTCTATGGCACAGGAAAACACTGTGAGAGGTCTGGGTTGGGACTTTAGTGAGCCAGTTTATAATACCCTCCACTGTCTTCCTTTTTGACTGGCTTGCAGAAACTTATAATTAAACTTCAAAGCAATAATGGCAATAACACTCTTCCTAAAAAATAAAATGCAACTGTCTCTCACCTTGTTCCCGAAGGGAATGATCAAAGTCTCCAGAGTCATTGCACATATTTTAATATATAACTATCCTTTAGGAGTTGGAAAACCGGGTTCCAAGCTAAATCCAGTTTTGAAAAATAAAATTTTATTGGAACATGCCATGGTGATTTATTATATACTGTCTTTGGCTGTTTTTGTGGCCCAGTGAAAGAGGTAAGTGATTGCTACAAATACTGAATGACCCACAAAGCCTAAAATGTCTACTATCAAGCTTTTATAGAAAATGTTTACTGATCCTAAAGCACTGCCTTGACTAAATTTTTATGTTAATTATCATCAACACACCATCCAGAAAATAACAGGGACAGTTTAATTTGTGAAAAGAGAAAATATTAGCAATTTGCGTAAAGGACAAATACGAGAATGTACTATGCCCGTGATTTGTACATTTCTCTCACCCTCACTCAACATTCTGTGTTTGCTTCACCCTTAAGGTATAATACTTCTGGTGAGAGAGGCTGAATGTTGAATGTCCATCTATGGCCCATGTGTTAAGTGCCCGGTCCCCAAGGTAACAGCAAGGTGAGATGGTAGAAACTTTTGGAGGTGGAGCCTCTTGGAAAGTTCTTTAGGTCATTGAAAATATGACCTCAAAGGGGGGGGGTCTCAAAACCTCTGTCTCTTCCTTTTCCTGATTCTTTGCTCTCTTTTCTTCCTGTTTCATGGGATAAGTGATTTCCTCTGCCATGTGCTCCCATGAAGATGTCTTCAAAAAGACCCAAGGCAATAAGAACATTTGATCTTGGACTGGAATCTCCAGCATTGTGAACTTTTCTCTTGATAAATTAGATATTTTGGTATAGTGGCAAGAAGTTGACTAATCCGTAATGCTTTCACTCCTCTGGGTCTGAGCTCAGAGCTCTGTCTTTGCGTGGTAGCTGCAGTGGCTCCTTGACCATGACCATTGAATATGGAAATACTGGGGAGGATCCCGGGGACTCCTTGGCTTCCAGGGATGTGCTTTTCTGTTTACCCTGTGGAGCCCAGACCTGCTTTCCTCTTGATTACTATCAGTCCCCCTCAATTCACAATGTTCGCTTTTGTACAACACATTTAGGGGATTGAGAACCTCAAGATAATAAAGTAGAATCATTATGTTCTTGTTACATGGAATTCTTGTTTTCTCAGCTAGAGTTGTCCTTTCCTAGCATACTTGCAGCAAGCTGAGGCCAAAAAGAATGGGAAATAAACTTTTTGAAAAAGTTCGCTAATGGCAACATCGAGAAATATCACCTTCTCTGGTCCTTGTTATGGACTAACTTGTACCCCCTCCATCCATGGGTTGAAGCCCTAATGCCAAGTATCACAGGATGTGGCTGTATTTGGAAATACAACCTTTCTAGAGGATGTCAAGTTAAAACAAAGCCAATATGACTGGTTTTGTTAAAAAAGGAGAAAAATTTGGACACAAATTTGTACAGAAAGAGGGTGATCCACAAGCCAGTGAGACAGGCAGGCATGGACCCTTCTCTCACATGTGGCCTATAAAAGAACCAGCCTTGCTGATGCTTTGATTTTGGGTTCCTGACCTCTAGAACTCTGAGAAAACACATTTATATTTTTAAGCCAGTGAGTCTGTGGTGGTTGTTACAGCAGTTCTGATAAACTGATACAGTCTTGGACATATCTCCTTAATCTCATTTGAATTGAAGGATTCCTCTGCCTGTTTCTCTTCCTCTTCTGATGATGAGGTCTCCAGGAGGTTTCTTGATATTGGGAGATGATCACCCACAATGTTGGGGAGAGGGAGAGAGACAGAAGGTGAGGGGAGATATTGTGATCATGTGACTTTTGGGGTCTTTTACTACTCATATTGAAAGACATTGCTTGTTTATCATGTTAAAATTTATTAGAAATGTTTGCATCCAGGACAAGTTACTCGTAATCTGAGATTTTACTGTATATAATTTCTGAGGAAAAAAATTATAGACCAACAACACATTTTTAGGATTATGAGTATTTAATGGGCAATTCTGTTCTTTAATAAAGTCAGCTGCTTTTGAGAGGCATCAGCATTTTCTGCTAGTGGTACCTATAGTTTTGGATCCTTTAAAAGAGAAGTGAGTTTGTTAGAAATAATATCAAGTGCAAGATTAATGATATTGGCATGAGCATGGTTGGCAGTAAAAGCAAATCTATATCAAAGATAATTGTTTATTCTAGAGTGGAGCAATGACCTCATGCCTTGCAGGTTTTCAGTAGTGTGTGTTAACAACTTGTTTTTGTGGTTGGAAGTCTGGGCAGTCATCAATGGAATGATGCAGATATGCCTTGATGACATTATACCGGTGTGTACTTCCTGTCCTGGTAGTCCAACTGGCATCTAAGAGTAAGTCACCTTGTCCACATGATTATTGAAAAATACTCTGAGGGGAGCACTTTGGATGAGTATTGGTATTCAAATGAATTAATATGTGGGTACTTCTGAAAAGTTCTCACATGTATGTCTTCACTGATAGATACCTTTTCATGAACCCAGGTTCATGACCATACAGATAAACCATTAGCCATTATGTGAACGTAGCTTATGATCTTGAGACATTTCTCCTCTTAATATCATTCTTCTGCTGTCATTTAAGTTGTCTCTGATTAAGATTGTGGTAGTGCAGTCATCTCTTTGTGACTCATGCGAGATGATTTACAAAAGCTATTGGTTTTCTCTTTTTTAAAACTAGCTTCCAGAAGGCAACTTCCTGTGAGGTCACATATATGGCAGTGTGGGAGAAAGAGGCCTATCAGCGGTGCGTAAAGAACAGCACTACTCATACAACTGATTCGTGTCTTCAGAAAGTATTTGAGCCTGATGTGGAATATAAAACTTCATTGGCTATGAGATGCTATTGGACACACTCATGTTTATGGTTTCATAGATCATAAACCCAGGTCATCGTGAGTGCTTCAGATTTCATGGTTACTTTTTGGTCCATGTCCCTCTATCTTTTCAAGGATCAAGAACAAAGCAGAAACTATTTTTTAAGAGAACAGTGATTTGCTAAGGAGATCATGGTTGTTTTCCAAATTCCAGGGAGCTTATACTCCTATTTAGTCTTCCTACAATGACCATATAATATCTTGATTTGTGAAAGATGTTTTACATACCACCAAATTTGCAAGGTCATAAAGGCCAGTTGGCATACTTGTTTGCCTTGAAACTAGAGAGCAGGAAACCTTTTCCTATGCTCCTTACTCAAAAGTTGGCAATCTTAACACATTACTCAACTGAGTTTAAGAAGTCTATGAAAAAGAGATACATGTAACCCACTCGAAACTTTAATAAAGTAGCAGAGAATTGAATATGCATGGATTTTTTCTAACACTCTAACTTGTGTGTGTCTTATGGTATCTAATGTACCTGTTACTTTCTGTCTACAAACTCATATCTTTGTAATGTCATTCAAGTAGTGGACCATTGTGATGTTCTATGGCACAGCAAAACAAGCAACCCAGCTGCATATTTAGTTGCAGTAAAACCCCAGAGATTATTTAGATAAAGGCAAACCACCTCTTACCAGGTGAAAACAGACTACCTGTAGGGTTTTACAATGAATGGAATAGAAAACAAAATACGTAGCTGAATACCACATGCCAAATGCTGTGTAAATATTACAATAAATAGTCAATAATGGAAACAACAGAATCAATTAGAATTAACATCTGATTAAATTTAAGACACTGTTATTCACCAAAAAAACAGCTGTCTTCTGCAAAGGCTAAACAGGTGAATTACACAGAAATATAATGGTATTACCATCTTGCTTACTAATTCTCTTACAGATATGGTACTGCATTTTACAAATATATTATTTTGGAAATTTTTACTCAATAGAGTAAGAAGCCAAAGTAGGATAGTTCATGTTAATTTTCAGATAAATTTATGTGAGGCACAACAGCAAGGACCTCTAAGTGGATTTCACTCTGGGCCAGGTGTGATATGATTCAATACAAAACCAGTGCGTCATCTGATCCAGAGTCTCCACTGTAACGAGTAGATGATGGTGATATCAGGATCCCAGAGACTGATATTAACACTATTCATTCCCCAAAGAGTTAGGATATTTGTCTTTTTTAGTGCACAGCTTTGCTAATGATGACCACAGTCATCGTATCTCTAAAGGTCTTCCTTTAAGAGTATCAACTCCCTGGCTAAGGGGTGTAGCCCCAGTCTAGCATGTGTAAGACCTTGGACTTGACCCTCAGGACTGCAAAATAAGTAAATAAATAAATAAAATAAAGAGTATCAATTTCATCAATCAAGGGACCCTGCAGTCATGGACTGACTCAACTATGGAATTGGATGATGGGCCATAACTCTCAATTGCTAGACCTACAGTTTTCTGTTTTATACAGATTAGTTCAAATCAGTGTACTGCCAACCATTTTTTAATGTGAGGGACTATAAGTTTTATATGTCACTTTCAGAGATCCTTGAAGATCAAATCATTCTGATTATCCTTTCAGGCTCACCGTCTGTTCCAGGAACCACTCTCACTTTGTTTCTTATACAATGCTGAATGATATTACTTGACCTGGGCCATTCAAGGCTCTCTTGATTCCCACTGACATTAGGAAATATAGACAAACATCTCTTGTCTCCACTTCTGTCCTTCAGAAGAAGACACTAGGGACCTTTAAAAATTCCTGATAATTTCTTCAGGAAATTATCAGTGGGTAAGTAGGTGATACCTAATAAATCAGTTTTGACATTCTTGTATCATCAACATTTAGCTTTCTTCCTTTCCATTTTAATAAGAAATTTCTGGCATCTCAGCACAATTAAAGCTGAGTTTTATCATTAGTTAGAACACAATTAGAACCATTGTTCAAACCAGTGAATCCAGAATTTAAATGCTTTCTTATAACTGTTCCACCTGATCTTAAATTGCTTTTCATCCTTAACTCTATTTATTATCTTCAGAGTCCATTTCCACACATATCCTCAAGGATACATGTTGTAAATTTACACAGCTTTTCAACTATACTGGAATGTAAGGCTTTTCCTTCTGGGTTGGTAATAGACCTCTTGAAGTATGCTAGGATCTGACTTTTGTTAGAGGTTTATAGGTAATAAGGAGATGACAGGTGAAGAATGAGGAACTCTTTCCAAATTAGTGCCTTTACTCTCACATGAAATTCTTAGAGGTGGCTGGAGTTCAATTTCTATTATAATTTAGGGGCTCATAGGATCTGATCCAGCAAGCTGTGTGCTATCTACCCAGCAGTTATAAAAGACGTATCTACATGGGAAATGCCACTGTTCTCTGACCATTCCATTGACCAGTGACTTCAACCCCTAATCCTTATCCTTTTCTTTGTTAAATATTTCTTCCCTTTTCACAGAACCATTCTGTTTTCCACATTCTTCAAAATATCTGTTCACAGAAGTGGCTTGATGAACAGAAGCCCTCCAGTAGCTCCTTTATTCAAAGTAATGATAAGGGTAATTTCACATTGAATTCCATGGAAATTCATTGGGTTATTACTGCTCCAAACTGTAACGCTAACCAGCTGACTCCCTTCACACTAACTAGGATGGGTACTATGTGGTCTCAATGCTTATATCCCTAACACTGAGTTCCTAAACTTCAATGTGGTGAAATTTGGAGGTGAGGCCTTTGGGAAGTAATTAATTAGATTTAAATAAAGTCAAAAGGGAAGAACTCTGTGATGGAATTAGTGACATTATGAAAAGAGATAGACATTGGGATTTCCCTCCACCATGTGAAAACAGAAGGTTACCATTGCAAGCTGGAAAAGACAGTGCCACCGTACATCCCCGAACCTGCTAGCACCTTGATTTTTGACTTCCCAGCTTTGAGGAAATAAACTTTTGTTGTTTAACCACTCAGCTTATGGTATTATGGCAACCTGATCAGACTAATTATAATAATCAGCAATAAATTCCCATGTCCTGAAAGGGTCTAGTTTTTTTTGCAAGCATTTCTGTTACAAATTCTTATATAGGCCACGATTATTAGTTGCAGACAATAGCATCTATTTTAGATAGATTGAGCATAAAATGATTAATTTTAACACAGTAAGCAGTACAGCAAATTTCCAGGAGGACTATGAGCCAAGTTTGGTGACTACCCAATCAGGAAAAATAGTGTAGAGATTCTTCACCACCATGGAACTGTTCCAATGAAAGCTTTCCTGTTGTTGTTTGCTGCTTGATGTGCATGATATTATCAACATTAAGGTAGGATGGAAGAAGTAAAATTAGGAAAAAGGCAGGGAAAATAATAATTTAAAAGTTGTTCTTTTATGAAAAACTGCGGCTTTAAGATATTAAGTTGCCCAAGTGAACAGTAACATTTTCCCTTCTCAGAAACTCACTCTCCCACAATTCCAAAGGTCATGTGCTTTTATTTATTTATTTATTTATTTATTTATTTATTTTTGTGCCAGGGATCGAACTCATGACCACATGCTTGCAAGGCAGATGCTTATGCCACTGAGCTAAATGCCCGGCCCAGGTCATGTGCTTTTCCTCTCCTAGAATTTCACCTGCGAGGAGGCAAGCACTAGTAAGTGGACAGCATATCTGAACTTCAAACACGTGTAATAGGGCCCACTAAAACAGGTGACCTGACAGTAGTAATGTGCAGCCTAGATAACTCATCTTGAAGACACTCCCAAGATTACATACAAAACCCCACTTCATGGCATAATGCACCTCTCTGTTGATGGCCTGGATTTATTTTCTCTGAATTTGTGCTTCTAAAATCTTGCCTAAGAAACCTTTCCATACCTCTCACTGACATGCTGAAATTATTTTCAATGATAGGAGTAAAAAAAAAAAAAAAAAAAAAACAACCCTACAACTTATTCAATAGGTGGATGAGTTGAGATTCCCATCTCCTCTTTAGGGGACCTCATTGGACCTCATTTGGTGACAGCATGGAGTAGACTGTGGCACAGCTGCAGCAGAAGATCCATATTCCTCTCCCGGTCAGGAGATCTGATTGCCACCGGTAGCTGCCACCTCTCATTGTTTGTTATGCATCATACGTCTCTAAAGACTGTGCACAGGAGAATCTGAATTATATAGGCTTTAGATTTTTTTTTTTTGTACATGAAGGCACAGGAAAGAGGGCCTCAGGTAGGGGGTAAGTGGATCCATATGTAGCATAAACCGCAACTTCCCTGAGTCAAACAGGAACTATTTGTGAAGACATCACTAGGGAAGAGTCTGTCTGCTCTTTTGTTACATCTTTTGTTGTCATCCTCACTCCATTCTATATGAGACATGGTGCTAACTAACATGCCATTTTTGCTTTCTCATGAGAGCTCATTTTAACCATATTATAGTACCTAAATATAGCCAGCATCTATGTGGTGCTTTAGGAAACACTGGCTATGAGGGAGAAAATCTAATTGAAACCCTCTCCCCTTGGCCTTTTTCAAGCATTATTTACAGTTCGCAATCCAGTGTGTGTGCCTAAGATCTTCTGAGCAGTTCAGGTCTTTGTTTTTGCTTTACAACACGGAGAAAGCCTCAGTGCACACTGGTAGGCTGTGGACCGTAGTCTCTCTGGGTCCTCCTCGGTTTTGCCTTTCCAGTGACACATCATTCCTTTTTAATCCCTCTAACATTGCAGGATGTTTAGCAGTGAATGCGGTTTTCTGGTGATCTTTCATCTTCTGTAAAAAAGCAATTTATCTTCTTAAATAATAAACTTCTGGGACTCATTCTCCCACATGCAATTTTCTCACATTCTTCTAAGGTCCAAGTGTTGAAAAAGGTCTATAATATTTCTGTAAAATATTATAAAATGCATTTCTGAGAACATCAGTGTCTATAACAGGAGCAATGTGGCTGCTGGCAGGAGTCAACAAGCTGTGCCCAAGACCTTTTCGGAGGGTAGAAAGAACTTTTAAAATCCACTGAGTAGCCTTGTTCAGAAAGTGAAGAAAACCTGTGGACTGTATTTTAATGAGGATTGTACTTTGCCTAAGAGAGAAACATTTGGGCAAAAACAGCTTAGGGGGCATAGACAGTCACATTCGCTTGTTAAAGAATAGTGTATGTGTTCTTGGAAGGAAAAGATGGTTTTTCTAGAAAATTTCAGAACAAAGATTTTTTTTAATTTAATAAGATTGAATCTAAATTCTAACTATTCTATTTATTACCCATGTAAACCTAAAGAAGTTCTCTCTCTGAAATAATGTCTCAACATGAATATAATGGGTAATAAATAGAAGTTGTCCACAGGAAGATTATGAGGAATAAATGTAGTACTGTATTAGAGTGTTTCAGTGGCTGGACATATCCAGTAGCAACTATTTTTACTGGTGATTTTACAGGCATTTTATTTTATTTTTATTTATTTTTTATTTAGAGAAAAAAAGCAAAACAGAAAAAAGGAAAGAAACAATACAGAATAAAAAAATAATAACACTAAGAAATCACTAGTTGCTAAATTACATATTGTCATCTTAGAAATAGTTGTTCAAGTTACAAAATTAAAGCATAGAAATGGACAATCAAACAATGACAGTGCAAACTGTTTTGTTCGATGATCCAACAAAAAGTAATATGGTTATCTATCTTACATGCTTAAATAGTTTTATCCTTTAGAGCACTTTCCTTCCCTTGCATTTTTACAATATCTATTATACATTTTGGATCTTATTACTCCTTCAGTTTTTATTATTATTTACACTAGAGAGACAACGTGATATTTACAAATATGAGGCTTATTTTTTTCACTTATGAGTATAGTCTCAAGTCTCCATTTACCTATGAAGGCCTTAAGATAATCCTTTTTTATAGCTGAGTAGTATCCCATTATATAAAAACACCACATCTTTTTCGTCCACTCTGTGGTTGATGGGCATCTTGGTTGTTTCCAAGATTTAGCTATCACAAACTGTGCTGCTATGAACATGGGTGCACATATATCACTGTGACATGACATTTTCAATTTTTCTGGGAAAATACCCAGGAGGGGAATAGCTAGATAGAATGGAACTTCCAATCCTAGTTTTTTGAGGAATCTCCATAATGATTTCCATAGTGGCTACATCAGTCCACACTCTCACCAACAGTGGAGCAGTGTTCCTTTTCCACACAGCCTCACTTACAGGCATTTTAAACTAAGATTACATAGAAATACTCAACTGAAGAGTTTCAGGATATGTTATCTGATCTCCTAGTTTTTATTTCTTGACTATCCAAGATTCTGAAGATGTATTTTTATTTACTTTTTAAATTTTATTTATTCTTTTTTTTTTTTTTGTGGTACCGGGGATTGAACTCATGACTTTGCACTTGCCAGGCAGGTGCTTATGCCACTGAGCTAAATCCCTAACCCATTTTTTCCATTAGTTATTAGTTTATATTTGTAGTGTGTAATGTTTACATTTCCTAGGGAATCGGTACACATATGTGAGGCATTTTAATTCTTTATGTTTTACCCCCTTTCCCTTCCCTCCTTCCTTCTCTGCCCATTTCCTGATTCTTTGCCTTTTTTGGGTGCATATTTTTAGTGCATAATGCTTACCTTCCTTGTGTGGAGTTGGTCTGTGTACATAACATATCTTAATTCCTTTTTCATCCCCTTCCTTCCTTCCCTACATTTCTTGATCCCCTATTTGCGAAAGGTCTACAGTGCCTCCCTGCTTCCTATCATTTTCCTCTGTTTTGCTCTTTATACTTTGGGTTTCTCATGTGAGAGAAACCGTGCAATACTAAAGCCTGTGTGTCTGATTTGCTTCACTTAACATTATGGACTCAAGCGCAAGGTTGTGAGTTCGATCCCCAGTACCAAAAAAAATTACGGATTCAAGGGGAATCCACTTTGCTACAAATGACTCATGTTTGTCTTCTTCTCATCTCTCAGTTTTGTACATAAAAATAAATCATATTCATTTAAACTTTATGTGGCAGATAATTGTCTGTGCAGTATCTTTTCTGCCATTTTCCTAAGAAAACCCCTAATATACCCAGCTAGAAAAACATTTTTTGCAGTGAGAGGCGGTTCCCTGACCCCAGTCTGCTCAAAGACTAGAAAGCTGAGGTCTGCCGATAATTTCTGGAAGGTTTCCTTTCCTAATAGCTCTGCCTGCCCTTCTTCATTATTTCTTTGATTTTCTTCTTGATTGGAGAGTTGGAATGAGCGTGGAGATGGGGTTTTCATTTGGAGACCATAAACAGACTGTGAGGATGAGAATGAGGGTCACACTGAGGCTTTGGCTCAGAGTAAAAGAAGTTACTTGGGACAATAGATGACACTGTAGTGTGTGTGTGTGTGTGTGTTTAATTATAACAAATTTCACTTTTTGAGAGAAGTTGCAGGGTCAAAGCAAAATTAATCAGGAAGCAGGGTTCCCAGGAACCTCTTGTCACCAAACATGTGTAGCCTTATCCACCGAGAATAGCTCTCACCAGAAAGGTACAATTGTTATAACCAGTGAGTCTACATGGGCACACCACCATCAGGATGTAGCTTTTCAGATCAGCTCCTTTTATTTAGGAGTGTTGATTTAAATTTATTCTGTGTCTTTTCATGGCTCAATAATTCATTTTTCAGGGTTGAATAATATTCCAACATCTGGATATACTGCAGTTGATTTACTCACTGCAAGATGTCTTGGTTGTAGCCTTTCCCCATGAGTCAGTGCCATTTGTGGACTGAGGGGAGAGAGAACAAGGCAACACCAGCAAGCAAGTCCAGTCTGGGAACCAGTACCATGTGCAGGTTGCCACCAAACTGGGAACAGCCAGACCCCATCACCTTCTGGTGCACAGGCTGGCAAACAAGAAGTACCAGTCCTCTCACCCCCAAGGGACAGGATTGTCTGGAGAAACACATCCCAGGCTGTGGTGATAGCCATGGAGGTGAAGTGCAATTGGATGTCTGTGGTGCTTTGCTGTTTTACTGACATTGCAGGTCTGGGGCCAGTGGTCTGATCATGGGTTCAGAGGATAGTGGCACACAGTGTGGCATCTGGGGGGATCTCCTTCTGAGGGCTGTGGCCATTGTTGATTCTCTATGGCCTTGTTTTGGAAATCCTATATGGTTTCCATTGCTTTTATTGGGTTGGGTTTTATTCTATTTTGTTTTGTTTGATTATGTCAAATCTGATGGCAGGAGCAGCTATTTCAAAGATAGCAAGATGTATTATGGTAGAAATTTTGGATCTGCTATTAGCTTTTTTGAAATTCTTTATTGAATCTGTCATTTTGTTTTTATTGTTTCTATTCTATTCTGTTCTGTTTGATTTTTACTATGTGTGAAGTTATCTTCAGCTATTTTGAAGACATTGAAGGGTATTATAGTAACTATTGTTGAGAAGTCTTGTTATCTCTTACACTGGTTTGTTTTGATTAGTTTTATTGTTTTATCCTCTTTTAAAAAAAGATATCTTGGTTGCTTCTAAGTTTTGGCAATTACCAATAAATCTCCCACAAATGTGGGCAGATTTCCTTGTGGACATAGACGTCAGTTTATTTGGGTAAATACCAAAGAATGCGATTATTGTATCATACCATAAGAGTATTTAGGTGAGTAAAGATGCCAAACTGTCTTCTAAACTGGCTGGACCATTTTGCAGCTCCACAAATAATGCACAAAAGTTCTTGTTGCTTCATATTCTTAACAAAACTGCCGTCAATATTTTGGATTTTGGCTGTTTCAATAGTAGTATAGTGGTAGAACAGCACAGTGGTTTGCAATTCTCTGATCACATGTGAAGTTGAATATCTTTCATGAGCTTATAATTTCATCTGTGTACTGTCTTTAATGAGGGATTTGTTCAGGGCATTTTGCCATTTTTAAATTGGGTTCATTTTTTCCTTATTATTGAGTTGTAAGGGTTCTTTATATATTTTAGGTAAGAGTTTTCTTCAAATGTGTCCTTTACAAATAATCTATCCCAGTCTGTTGCTTTTTCCTCATTCTCTTGACATTGTTATATACAGAGCATAAATTTTTGATTTTAATGAAATCTAGGTTGTTACTCTTAGTCTTTGGTGTTATTTCTAAAAAAATCATCATGGCTATACTTAGAGTTACCTTGATTTTCTTTTATGTTAGTTCTAAAAGTTTATAGCTTTTTGTTTTACTCTATAATCCAATTTAAGTTAATTCTGGTGACAGATGTGAGAGTTAGGTTCATACTAAAAAGAGTTTTGCACACGAATCTCTAGGTCTATGTGTTGCTCCATCATATTTATTGTCTACATCCTTCTGTCAAAGATAATTTCACTATATGCTTGTGGATCGATTTCTGATCTCTTGATTCAGCTCTGTTGACCTACTTAACTATTCTTTTGTGGTTCTACAATGTCTTCATTACTGCAGTTTTAAAGAAAGACTCAAAGTCAGGTAATGTCACTCATCTGACTGACACTCACATATGTGTTGAATACTCTGGATCTTTTGGCTGCTCCTATAAACTTTAGAATTAGTTTCTCAGCATCCATAAACTAAATTGCTGGAATTTTTATTGAAGTTGTCTTGGATCTGTAAATCAAGTTGATTGAAAAGAACTTATACTTTGATAATATTGCATTTTCCTGTCTGTCAACATGAAATACATTGCATTTTTTGTTCTACTTTTTGTTTTTTCCCCAGACTTTTATAGTATTTCACATGTGTATATTGTGATCAAGATATATGATTAATGTCAAATTTAAGAAAATTTATTACAGTAAAAGACACATTATCACTAATCCCCTTCAAGATACTCCCCACAATTTTCACACATTTATCTCAAACTTCTTGCCACCTATTTAATCGGTTCTAAAAGTTCTCTATTGTGTCTTTATGACACTTGAACAAAAATACAGTGACTGCTGCTGCCAGGTGCCAGCCAACAAAAAAGCAGGCTCATGAGAGCGCTGTGGTGTAGCCCCTCCACCTTACTCAGACCTGGTGCTGCGTGACTCTAGCTGGTGCCCAAAGTCAAGAGGACTGTGAAAAACATTATGAACAGGTTCAGGGCACTGACACAGCCACAACAATGCAACTAAACACACTCATGGAATAGGACTTCCAGAACTGCTTCACAAAGTGGCAAGAATAATGTGATAAATGTATCGGAAGAAAGACACAGATTAATAATAATGTCATCTATTATAATAAGATTTTTAAAAGTTTAAACTTTCAGTATTTTTTATACCTTATACAGTTTATAAATAATTGATTACATTATGTAACTATTATAATAGAGCAGTATAATTGCCATTATAGAGTCTGATTCTTGTTGATTTTTATTTTTGAAGATGCTAATATACATAGTAATGTGTTCTTAAATTTTAAATTCCAATTGTATGCCAGGCGTGGTGGCTCACACCTGTTATCCCAGCACTCTAGAGGTTGAGGCAGGAGGATCATTGTGAGTTCGAGACCAGCCTGGGCTACAAAGTGAGCTCAAGGCCTGGCCGAACTGCATAGAGAGACCCTGTCTCAAAAAGACAAAAAGAAAAAAAAATCCAATTGTTAGTTGCTTGTATATAAGAAGGCAATTTATAATATATTGACCTTATATCCTACAATTTTGCTATAGTGACTTATTAGTTCCAGGAATTTTTTTGGTGATTCTTTCACATTGTACATGGATGGTCATGCTATCTGTGAACAAAGGCAGTTTTATTTCATCCTTCCTAATCAGCATAGTTTTTATTTAATTTTCTTATTGCATTATTGAAGACTTCCAGTACAATATTGAAGTGATGAGAAAGAACATCTCTTCCTTGTACCTGCCTTAGCAGGAACATTTTAAATTTCTAATCACCAAGTATGACATTATCATGGTCAAGTAGATTTTATCCCAGATATGCAAATCTGCCTCAGCATTGATGAATCAATTTATTTAATATATAATATCAACATGCTAAAGAAAAACTGCATGATAATATCAATAGATAAAAATAGACCATTTGACAAAATCACCTAGTCACGATGAAGACTCTCAGCAACTAGGAATAGTTCAACTTCCTCAACTTGAAGAACATCTAGAAACCTTTAACAGCTAATGTCATAGTTGGTGAGGAACAAGCCAATGTTGGATTTGATTCGCCAATATTTAATCGAGGAATTTGGCATCTGTGTTCATGAAGGTGTTAGCCTGCAGTTTTACATTCTTGCAATGTCTTTGATTTTGTCATTTCAGTGATAGATGGCTTCCCAGAATGTTAGGGAAGTGTATCCATTTTCCTTCAGTTGACTCAAGTTTATCCTTTTTATGGCAGACTAACACTTCATTGTGTATAAAATGCCACATTTTTAATCCATTCAACTGTCAATGGATATATAGACTGTTTCTAAGATTTACCTATTACTTATGTATTACAAACTGAATGGCTATAAACATGGGCATGCATACGTCATTGTAATACAATGTCTTTAACTCTTCTGGGAAGATACTTAAAAGGGGATTAGCTGGGTCAAATGGAATTTCTACTTTTAAATTTTTGAGGAATTTCCATACTGACTTCCATAGTGTTTGTATCAGATTATAGTCCCACCAGCAATGGAGAAGAGTTCTTTTCTCCCCACAGCCTTGCCAGGATTTGTTACTAGTTGATTTCTGATGATAGGCATTCTTTTGGGAGTGAGATGGAATCTCAGAATTTTTATTTGCATTTCTCTAATGACCAGTGATGCTGAACATTTTTTCATATAGTGATTGGCCATTTGTATTTCTTCATCTGAGAAGGGTCTATTCATTTCAGAAGTCCATTTTTAATTGGGTCTTTAAATTTGGGGGTTTGTTTTGAGTTCTTCGTATATTCTAGATACTAGTCCTCTCAGGAGTAGCTAGCAATTTTTTCCATTCTCTAGGTTGTCTCTTCATTCTGTTAGTAGTTTCCTTTGCTATGCAGATGTTTTTTAATTTAATGTGACCGCATTTGTTGCTTCTTGATATTATTTCTTGTGTAACCAGGGTTTTGTCCAGAAAGTCTCAGCCTACGTGTATGTCATCAAGAGTTTTATTATTTTGTCTTCCAGCAGGTTGTTGCTGTTGTAATGTTTATATTTTTGATCCATTTTGATTTTAGTTTAGTGCATGATGAGACATATGCATCGAGGGTCAGCCTTCAGCAGGTGAATAGCCAGCTTTCCCGGCACCATTTGTTAAAGAGGCTAACTTTCCTGTAGTGAAGAGATTGGCCCCTATGTCAAAAATAATACAGCTGAGTATACCTGGAGTTGCTTCTGTATCTTCTACTCTGTTTCCTTGATCCATGGGTCTGTTTTTTTTTTCCCCCAACATCATGCTGTTTTTTATCAATGTAGCTTTGAAGTATAATTTGAAGTCTGCGATTGTGATGCCTCCTATTTTGCCTTTGTTGCTTCACATTATTTTTGCTATTCTATGTCTCTTCTGGTTCCATGTGAATTTTAGGATTGCTTTCTCGAGTTCTGAAGGAATGTGATTGCTATTTTGATTGAGATTGCATTAAATCTATGTAACAGTCTTGGCAGTATGGTCATTTTGACTAAATTGCTTCTTATTCAGGAACAGGATATCCTTTTTATTTGCTGATATCCTGTTTAATCTCACTTTTCAGAATATTATAATTGCCATTATAATATAGGCCTTTCATTATAGTTCTTTCATTTCTTTGCTTACATTAATTTCTTAGCATTTCATTTTGATGATACTGTGAATGATGTTGTTTCCTTAATTTATGTCTCAGTGAGTTTGCTATTGGCACACAGGAAGATGACTTTATATCCTGTTAGACAACTAAATTTGAGTATTAGTTCCAGGAGTCTTTTGGTGGAGTTTTTGGAGTCTTCTATTTGGAGGATCATGTCATTAGCAAATAATGATAATTTAAATTTCTCATTCTCTATCCATATGTCCTTTGTTTCTCTCTCTTGTTTTATTGCTCTAGCTAATATTTTGAAAACTATATTAAACAGAAAGGGTGATAGTGGACCTCCTTACTTTGTTCCTGATTTTAAAGGGATAGCTTTGAGTGTCTCTCTATTTAATGTGATCTTTGCCACTGGTTTGTAATTTTTTTACAAAGGTTGAGATGAAGAATTTTTTTTTTTTTTTTTTGGCACTGGGAATCGAACTCATGACCCCCCAGGCAGGCACTTATGCTGCTGAGCTAAATTCCCGGTCCAAGATGAAGAAATTTTATTCCTAGTGCTTCCAGTGTTTTTTCTGTATCTATTGAGATAATTGTGCAAATTTTATTCTTGATTGTGTTTATTTGGTGTATTAAATTTATTGATTTGTATATGTTGAATCATTTCTGTATCCCTGAAATTGATTCTACTTGGTCATGATGCATGATCTTTTTAACGATTTGCTGCACTCTGTTTGTAGTATCTTACTAAGGATTTTTGCATCTGTATTAATTAAAGAGATTGAACTGTAGTTTTTATTTCTGGTTAGGCCTTTTCCAGGTTTTGGAAACAGGATATTGCTTACTTCCCAGAATGATTTTGGGAATACTGCTTTCTTTTCAATTTCATTAAAGAGTTTGAGGAGTACCGGCATTAAATTTTCTCTAAAGTTCTTGTAGAATTTAGCAATGAATCCTTCAGGACCTGGGCGTTTCTTGGTAGTTTTTAAAAAAGTTACTGCTTTAATTTGTTTGACTGCTCTTGGCTTATTCAGGATTTTTATGCTGTCTTAGTTCAGCTCTGGTAGCTCATGTGTATCTAGGAATTTGTCCATATCCTCTGAATTTTCCATTTTATTAGGTACATTTTCTCCAAGTATTTACTCTTAATCTTCTGGGTTTCAGCAAAATCCACTGTGAGTTCATCTTTTTCATTCCTAATGGCCTGGATTTGAGTCTTTTCTTTTCTTATTTTAGGAAGAGAGCTAAGAGTTTATCTATTTTGATTAATCTTTCACAAAACAACTATTTGATTCATTGATTCTATACTTTTTTTTTTTAATTTCAATTTTATAAATTTTTTCCCTGATCTTCTAACTTCTTTCCTTATAATAGCTTTGGGTTTTGATTGTTTGCTTGGACCTTAATGTATACCATCAGGTAAAATTTATTTGAGTGCATTTTGTTTTTTCTGATGTGGGAATTTACTGCTAATAACTTCCCTCTTTGGACTGCTTTCAGTGCATCTCATAGGTTCTGGTATGTCATGCTAGCATTATCACTTGTAGAAACTGTCTAATTTTTTCTTTGACTTCATCTGTCATCCATTGATATTAAAGAGCGTATTATTTAATTTCTATGTGTTTGCATAGTTTATGTGGTTTCTTTTGCCATTGGTTTCTAATTTTATTACACTATGATGTGATACTATTCATGGGCTAATTTAAATCTTTTACATTTCTTGGCTAGTGTGTGGTCTGTTTTGAAAACAGTCCCATATGATACTGGGTAGAATATGCCTTTTTGGGTTGTTGAATGGAACACCCTGTAGATATCTACTAAGTCCATTTGTTCAAAAGTTTGGTTGAACTCTGATATTTTTTGTTGACTTTTTGTCTAGTTCTGTTCATTTGTGACAGTTAGGTATTGAGACTTCCCATTACAACTCTACTGTTATTTATCTGATTTATCATGTTCATTATTGTTTGTTTAATGAAGCTGTGAGCACTGATATTTGGCATGTATATGTTTATCATTTTTAACTCTCCCTGTTGAATTGTTCCCTTAATTAATATGTAGTGACCTTTGACCCTTCTGATAAGTCTTAGCTTGAATTCACTTTATCTGAAATTAGGATAGCAACTCCTGCTTTTTTCTAGGTTCCAATTGCATGGAATATTGTTTTCCCTCTTTTGATTTTTAGTCTGTGAGCATCTTTTTGAATTAAATGTATTTCTTGTGCACTGCACATTATAAGTTTCCTTTCTTGATTCAATCTGCCAATCTGTGTCTTTTGATTGAGGTATTGAGACCATCCAGATTGAGAATTATTACTGTTATTGGCTTATTCTTGTCACTGCATTATTTTCCTATTGCTAATTTTCTCATTTTTCCCTTTTTGCTTAGCTGCTTATCCCACCAGATGTATTCATTCTTTTTGATTTATTGACATAGTTGGTTTCATTGTCTCTTTCTAAGATATCCTTGAAAATTTTTTTGTCATGCTGGTTTGGTAGTCATGAATTTCACAAGGTGCTCTTTGTCTTGGAAATACATTATTTCTCCATCAACTTTAAGGGAAAGTTTTGTAGGATACACAGGTTGGGATTGAAAGTTATTATCTCTTAGGGCCCAAAACACTTCACTCTAAGCCTTCTTGGCCTCTAAGATTTGCGTAGAGAAGTCTGTTGTGATTCTACTGGGCTTACATTTGTATGCAATTTGTTGCTTTGCTCTAACAGTTTTTAAGATTTTGTCCCTGTGAGTATAACATAGCACGGGGAGGTTCCCTTGGTCACGGCTCTTTGGTCCCCTACATGTCTCAGTTATTTGCATGCTTGTTTCTTTCCCCATAGTTGGGAAACTTTCTGCCATTATTTCTGTGAACAGTTTTTTCATGCCATTTGCATTGTCTTCTGATTTTCCACTTATTCTAGTTAGATTAGTTTTTTTTTGCATCATCTAGCAGTTGTTGGATCAATTTTTCATTTTATCTTGTAGTTTTTAAGGTGTCTTCGAGTAGTTGGTCTTTGAAGGCATCATTGTCTTCTAATTCTGAAATTATATCCTCACACTGGCCTGTCCTGCTGCCCATACTTTCAGTATAATTTTTAATCCTTGGATTTCTGATTGTAAATTTTCATGTACTTTAATTATTTGGTAAACTTGTCATTCACATTTTGTATCATCTTGTTTATTTAAATCATTTTGCTTTCTATTAGTGTCTTCCAAGAGAGCTCCTGCAACCTTTTGGTTATTACTTCCACTATATGAGTAGTTTTATCTTCTCTAATCCCACTGAGTTTCTCTTTGAGCCATGTTTTCTAACTTTTGCAATGTCTTTGAGTAATTCAGGAGTGGGGCTTTTATATTATTCTGCCCCTTGATGTCCCTTGGATTGATTTTGGGAGGTTTGGGGTTTTGAGAGGCATTTTGTTGCCTCTTCTTTCCATATTTATGAGATATTGTCATGGGCTCCAAGTCTTCAGCTGGACTCGTTCTGGACATCGCCATGGGATCCAGGACCTCAGCTGGATTCTTTGGGTCTCTAGTGCATGGATAGATCTCTTGTACTCTTTTGTATTTGACTTTTTAGGTGAATATTATTAAATAATCCTATAAATTATGTGCCTGGTATTAAATATGTTCCTTTGTGAACCCTGACTACAACAATATTTCTATCGCTTTTGTCCTTTCATTTGTTTGTTTTGTTTTGTACTATTTGTGAATGCTTATAGCCTAAAGCAGAGTGCCAAACCTATGGCACATGTGTTGCAGTGGGCTGTTTGTATCATTGAGGTCTCTAAAACATTTCCTATCTAAATACTATGTTGGTAATAGAGAGATCTCTTTAGTTGCTTTTTCAGTGATGTACTTTGAGGGTAACTAATTATAATCCTTTGCTACAGTCCCAAGATTTGACCACCTTAGTTATTTTGGGAAAGAAGGATGCACTATAGCCCAGCAAATGAATTTTCTGGGAATGTACCCTAGCACTATTAACGTCACAAAGATAATCTGAGTATTGGCTTACAGAGAAATAGTGCTAATTATGTGACCCTGTTAATGTCAAATGAAAAGCTACAGTAGAATTGCCTGGGACAAATTGGCTATTAACGTACCACAAAAAACAGTTACATACTACACTCATTCCTAGCAAAGGAATCATCAGTTATGAGATAAACATTAAAGCAACCCGGTTTTGACTTACAGCTAATGTGTACTAAATGTAACAGCTGTATCTCTGCTAATGGTAGAAAATAATTCAGCAGTAATTTTACAGAGTTAACTCAAAAGAGTAACAAAACTTTATGGTTATACCATTAGAGATTTAGAGTTTGGGAATGGACAATGCAAATGGAAAACTTTGAAACCCTAAACCCTGTAATATGAGAAGTGGTCCAAAGGATCTTACTGGGGAGTAAGAGGCTGTCTATGAATTGGGCAAATGGAGGACCGAAACTTGAGAGAGACCGAGGGTTAAAGAAAAAGGAAGGAAGAAGGAAGAAATTATAGGGATAAAAATTAGAGATAAGTAGTTAAGGGGAGAAAAGTTAAAAGAAAGGAGAAAAAATAGAGAAATAACCAAAGAAAAAGAGGTTAGAAGCAAAACTAAAGAACAAGTATTATCCAAGCCTTGTAAAACTGGTGAGGAAGATAGGAAGGAAGGAAAGAAGAAAACAGCAAAATCAAAATCAAACAAACAAAAAGCCAAAATGTTCACACTGACAAAACAAAACAAAACAAAACAAAACAAAACAAAACAAACAAAAAGCCCCCAAAAGCTTCCGGAAAAACTCAGGTAGGATTGAACATGGCTGAATAGAAAAGAAGCCCAGGGTGGAGCTGCTCAGAGAAAATCAAGTAAAAAGGCAGGTAACAGGAGAAAAAGGAGGAACATACATCCTGATGCCAAAGTCAACCTGAAAAAAGACCCTGATAGATCCCACAAAACATAGATACGGAACTTTACCAAGACCGATCCAGCCCATTGGGCCGCCGGTAGCACTGCCGCCTACGTGCTGAGCAAGATTCACCATATGGTGAAGTATTTTGGTCACGAATAATTGGAGTTCTATATGCCTCACTAACATGTATGTCTGATTCTTTTTTCACATTTCATTTTTGAGTGTTGACTTTGTATTCAGCTACATGGCTGAATTTGGTTAGTGAGGCTAGAAGTCTTTTAATGGTGTTTTGCAAATCTAGGCAGAGTATCATGACATTTGCAAATAACAAAACTTTATCTTCTTCCTTTCCTATCTTCATTCCTTTTATTTCTTTCTTTTGTCCAATTGCTCTGGCTAATGTTAACAGTACTATATTGAATAGGAGTGATGATAATGGGGAGACTTTCGCCTTGTTCCTGATTTTAGAGAGAAAGCTTTCAGTTTTTAGCTGGTTGTATGATGCTGGCTATTGGTTTGTTATAGATGCTTTTTATCGGATTCGGATAGAGACCATCTATTCCTATTTTCTGTAGAGATTTTAATATGAATAAGTGTTATATTTTGTCAATGCTTTTTCTGTATTTGATAATCATGTGATTTTTGTCCTTGGCTCTGTTGATACAGTGTATTACATTTATTGATTTGCATATGTTGAACTATCTCTCAATCCTAGGTTACAGAATATAATCTTCTTTATGATTTGCTGCATTCTGTTTGCTACCATCTTATTGGAGATTTTTAGTTGGATGTTTATTAGGGACATTGGCCCGTATTTCCCTTTTTCACTTGGATCTTTCTCTGGTTTTGATATCAAGGTTTTGATATTTGCTTCCAGGAATGATTTTGGGAGGACTGCTTCTCTTTCAATTTCATTAAAGAGTTTGAGAAGTAATGGCATTAGATCTTCTCTACAATTTTTGTAGAATTCATTAGTGAATCCATCAGAACCTGAGGTTTTTTAGGTTGGTAAATTTTTAATCACACCTTCAATTTCATTGACTGATTCTGGGCTATTTAGAATTTTTATAACTTCTTGATTTGGCTTTGGTAACTCATATGTATATAGGAATCTGTTCATTTCTTTTATGTTTTCTAACTTATTAGATGAAAGTTTCCTGAGGTAGGTATTGGGGTCTGTCTGTTCTAGTCAGGGGGTGGCCCGTGCATGACACTGGTTCCCAGACTGTGTGGGCTCTTTTTCTATCATTCTAATATATATATATATATATATATATATATATATATATATATATATATATATATATATACATACATATACATACATACATACTGGAGATCAAACTCATGACCTTATGCATGCCAGGCATGAGCTTGTGCCTTCATTCTACATTCTTTAACATTTATTTGTTGAACATAGTAATATAGTTAGGGTTGTATTATATGCAGCCTGATGACTTTGGCATTTAGTTGGGACATATAATACTTTATATTTAATACAATTACTGATATACTTTTGCTGAATCTACAATCTTGTTTTTTATTTGTCCCACCATTCCACATTTTTGTCTCTTTTGTCCTTTTTCTTAAATATTTCTTATTATGCCATTTCCCTTCTATTTGCTTCTTAGCTATAAATTCATCTAATCATTTAATAGCTATCTAGAGATGACATCAAATTATCATTTTTAAAATTAGATCCTAAAGTAAAGGATTAATTTGAATGTATCCAAGAGATTGCAAAAAGCTTAAAGGAGCTTCTACCTGGTGGTGTGCTGAAGCTGGATCTTATCAGTTCCTGAAGATTGACTGTAAAGTTTTAGAAATTTTGCCAGTCAGCTGTCAAAACATTGGTGGTTTGAAATAGGGAGTATTTATACTACAGAAATGATTCCATTTTCCATAATTAAAGTAGGATGTCTGCTTTTTTGTGACTATGTTTTTAACCACTTCCAATTATATTACTACCTCCATCTCCACTTATATTTCTGTCCCTATATTTTAACACTATATATTTTATACTACCCAAGACTTTGTCAGCATTATCTTGTAGAATTAGTATTAATACATGAGTGGAACACATGGAATCATAGACTTCTGACAAAAATCTATAACCATATGTTTTTTCCAAATTAGCATCTTTTTCATACTATAAAAAATTGATGTGCAAATGAGCAATTATTTAGCCAGTGGAATTAACATCAGTTATGGGCACAAGCTTTGCTTGATTTTGATTTTCTTTCATGTCCACAACTCAGGTATTATTTTGATAAATGTCAGCTAACATTTTAGTCTTTCAGTTCAATACTTGTTGAATGAATGAAAAAATTAGTAAATTTATGAGATGCAACCTTTTAGACAATGTTATCTTTGAAGTTACTGCCATTGTTATAATGTAATAAAATTAAGGAGTAAATTCTTTTTGCTATATATCTGAAATATAGTCTGCTTTCATTAGATATTTGTGCAATTGATGAATAAATTATAATAGACCACAACCAAGTACCTACCCTCAACATTCCCTAAAACCAGGAAAAATGCTGTTTTATCTTGAAAATTCTATTCATTGTTCAGGCTTCAGCCTTCTCCAGAATTGTTTTTTTTAAATTTTTTTTTTAAAGAGAATAAAACCAAACTAAACAAAACAGAATAAAGCTAATCAGCACAGAACAATGAAAGCAATACAGGACTTCAAAACAAGGTAATAGGAAATCAACAATGGGTACCATAATGTCTCTTGTTTTCTTCAAAATAGCTATCCATACAATCAGAAATAAAATCAAAACAATATAATAAAACCAATCAAGACAAAACATTGAATAAAAAAATGAAATATAGCAAAATAAAATAGTGTGAATAATATTGGCTTTCAAAAACAAGATAAGGAAATCTTCCATATTTGCTATATTGCATATTGTTATCCTCTCAATAGATGCTCAGACTGCTGGCCTTAGGCCTGCAAAGTCAATCAAACGATACAAGCATCAAGTTGTTTTAGTACCTCAGTTGCTATCAACTCAGCCTGTCCTCCAAATCAGTTGGCTGCTTCCAAGGTGGGGGTGTTCTTGTCTCCCTGCCTGCACACCAATTGGCTCACAGGAAGGGCTAATTGGCTTCTTGTTACTCCTCCCAGACCCCCATGGTTTGTGCTGGCTCATGGGAAGGGCAAGTTGGCTACTTATTGCTCCTCCCAGGCCCAGCAAGTCTTTCACTGACTCATGGGAAGGGTGAAAAGGCTTCTTGTGACTCCTTCCAGGCCCCACATGATTTACACTAGCTCATGAGAAGGGTGAATTGGCTTCTTGTTATTCTTCCCAGGCATAGCATGGCTTCTGCCAACTCACAGGAAGGGCAATTTGGCTTGTTTCTTCTGCCGGGCTCTGCCTGGTTTGTACCAACTCATGGAAAGAGCAAATTGGCTTCTCTGCTGTGGTTTACTTATTGACTTGAAGGGTTGGCGTGTTCCCAAAGAGAGGTACTCTATAGTGGTAGAGTGAAAGCTCTATGACTAGTGGGCCTTTGGTGAACACCCTGGAATCTGTTGTTGAGGGCAGAATGCTTTTCCTGATTGTACAAGGGAAAAATCACTAATGTGTTATCATATAGTAGATACTTAATATATTTAGCTCAAATATATTTCCAAGGCCAGGTGCTAAATTTCATCTGTTTGCTTTTACTTTGCTACATAGGCATGAAATTACATTGCTACATGAATTTCAATGAATACTTCTTGTTTGAAATTACCACTCTCCCTTAGACCATATGCTCAGAAAAAAGAAACTGCTTTTAATATTAATTTGGATGAAGCATAAAAAACTAAGCCTGGCATAAACAGTTACATAGTAATATTTGAAACATTTTCCATTTTAGCTTTCCAATTTTTGCTTCCCTCCAGCCACATAGATGACTAAGCCTTGTTAGCATTTCCAAAAAGGGAGAATAGTGGAAGAGATCACCTTAGTTGGAGAATTTCCAAACATTGAAAATGACATTGTGTGGTTATGTTAATAAACTGAAATAGAAATGAGTCAAATATGGTATCAGTATTAAATTCAAGAGCTGTGATTCCCGGTTTCAGGCTTGAATGATTTTGTTCTATTTGCTTAGGAGTCAGAATGCTTTGGAAACTGCTGTGCCCCATTTAGTACTTTGGCTTATGTCACTGTGAGAAGTCAGGATCTAAATTCTTCAACCCAGGCATCATTCTTCCACAAGGCTTGGTCTCCATCGAACAGTTGCTTTAACCACAATAAAAATTCTCTTTGTCTTTTCACTGTCAACACATACTGTGAAAGTTTAGAATTATGTATTCGGCGTTGCACAAAGTTTATGGAACTCCCTGGACATGGCTTTCGGCTCATAACCAGTTGGCAACTCTAGTTGGTTAGAAAGGTCAATTGTATTTGTGAAGATTTAGTTCTTAGAAAATCATACTCTAGGAACAATGAGCAAAACCTAAAGCTTCTTAAGTTGGCTGGCACGAGTCTGATCATGTCAGCTGTCTTAAGTTAAATTTGTTGGGAATGAAGACACAAGTTCTTTTCTAAATGATTACAGGTCATGATTTCCATGCTCTTGGCAGCACATTATTTTGTTAAATGGCACATAGAGAGGTTCAAATCCAAATTATGAGATTTTCTTCTTTCATTTTTCCCTTCTCTTGCTTTGTTTGCTAATCACAGGCTGCTTTTTCTACATCTGGCTGTGCTATTAAAGAATTCTAATTTCCTTGGTGGAAGATTCTTCTTTGGCTTAGTCACTGCACATATATTTGTTTTCCACTTATCGAGCCATTTTTAATGAATAGTTGAAACCAGTAGATGGTCTATGGTCTGGTTTGAATAGTTTCTCACAGTAGAAGATGACCATGGCTTTGAAGAGAGAAGCCTGTGCCTATTATGGGGTGAGGTAAGATTTGCTGAGGATCAAATTGGAAGAATGCCGGAAAGTCACACACCATGTCATTTGTCTGACTCTCAATTTTCTCTACTGGGAAAGTGCTGTTACTAAGCTCTCATACACAGTTATGTGTATTTATTTTTCCACATGTGATACCCGAATACAGTGGGGACTATGTATATTTTTTACTTTACAGTGATGTATTTACTTCCTATGTGGTGCTTATTAAATATAGAGAAAACTGAGTGGTAAGTCAGGGTTTCTGAAAAGAAGCACAAAAAACACTCCTTTGTCTTAAGCATTCTCTTCATTTACCCATTAGGTGTGTTCCTACCTTCCTCATTTCTGAGTCATAAACCCTGTAATAGCTTTCCTGTCCTGAGACAAAATTCCTGACTGCCACAAAGGAGGTGATGTTTAATATGGCTCAGGGTTTCTGGAGATTCAGTCCATAGTCTGCAGATTCCAAAGTGGAAACATAGTAGAAAGGTATGACAGAGCCAAGATACAGAGTTCGTGGTAGCCCAGAAGCAAAGCAAAGCAAAGCAGGGGAAGAGTTTCAGAGAGAAAGTGGCTAGGGATCATATATAATATTTAAGGTCAGCTGCCTTACCCACCCCCACCCACCCAGGAATGAGTTCCACCAATCTGCTGGGTGGAGCCCAAAGTAGTCAAGTTGGCTTATCCACTTTAAGCTCCATAATCCCTGAGAAAGGTGCCCCAGCAAACCTGCATCTGCTCCTTTCATTTCCCCCTGCTCTTTTTAAAGCCCATTTTGGAAAGAAGTAGCCTTAAGGTGGATCCTATTACAGGAAGAGTGTGTGTTCTCCCTTCTGATGGGACCTCCTTCAGGCTTCCAGCATAGATCTTGATGTTGGAATCACCGGATGACTTGGAACCATGGATTACAATGAAAATAAAGTGGCTCAATCTTTCTTCCTCAAATAAAATCCTGTTGCATATATTATAAAACTGGATTTCTACATAATAGCTATATTTTTGTAACCTACTTTGAAAATATGGACCATTATTTGTATCCTTTTTTTTTTTTTTTTTTTTTGAAGTAGGGTCTCACTATGTAGTTCAGGCTGACCTTGAACTTGCTTTCCTGTCCCCGGCTGGCTTTGAACTCACAGTGACCTTACTGCCTCAGCCTTTTGAGTGCTGGGATTATAGGCTCAGTGGTTACCTGTATCCTAAAATGCGAATCTATGTTGTCTTTTTAAATTGACTCAATGTTATAACACCACAGTTTACTTGACCGTAGTTTGCTGAATTAAATAATAAAGCATTTTATTAGTAGAGCTTTTTTGTAGTAGTTGCTGTAATTTCTTTCAAGCCAAGAAAATTGTTACTTTCATACTTTGGAATATTTTTTCTAAGCCTTTAAAATAGTTTTAAAGTCCCTTAGAATTTCAGAAAACTCTAAGTGAGCTTGATACACTAATTAGCTGTTAACTGACATATAATTGCTGATGAGGTTTAAGGTCCCATTGGGAAGCTTAGAATGAATTTCAGAAAACTTCCCTAACTTCAAGATCCATTGATAAATAGAGTGTAGATGTCTATATCTGACTAAAGTTGAGCCTTGGTCCTCTGCACATATGTGGCTCCATCAGTATTTGTGCAATGCTGGAGTAAGCTCCTACCTCAATGTAGTTGGTCAATATTGGAACACCCTGAAATCTCAACAGTAAAGTTACCATTTTATTCTCTCTCTCTCTCTCTCTCTCTCTCTCTCTCTCTATATATATATATATATATATATATATATATATATATAGTGTTTTGTTTATGGTACCGGTGATCGAAATCATGACCTTATACTTGCCAGGCAGGCACTTACACCACTGAACTAAATCCCCAGCCTTTATTCCATATTTTGATCCAACTGCTATGAAAATTGTAGGTGTTGGGATAATATATGAGTGAATTTTAGAAGCTTGTTTTTGTTTTCTCTTTTTTCCCTTAGATATCTTCTTAAAAAAAAAGTGAGAAATAAAAATGGTAAGTACATTGGATAACTAATATAGGAAGATGGCCTGATGGGGTGTGTGTGGGGGGAGGGATATGGAAGTTTCATCAACTTGGGGTTCTGCGATCATCACAGGGGAGTTTACCCAATCATAGTTTTGCACAGCAAAATTTCTGATGGGAGAATACATAGCAGTGTGAATTGTGAATTCTGGGGAGTGTGGTGGGGAGAGGTCCTCACAGATATGAAAAGGAGCTTGAAAAAAAAAGGACTGGTTTTACAAATTTGCAGTGAGAAGGGATTCTCTTCATAATTCAATGCATGGCAAAGGAATCACAGCAAGAGAGTCTGAAGATCCCCATTTGGTACTCATTTACTCTCAGTCTGGCAACCCTTACAGGTTAATCAGTGGAGCAGAGGGTCCACGTCCCTGAATTTTCCCCTTTCCACTTGAGGACAGATTAGGGCAATACATGATGCCATCGAGGGTTAAAAGAGCTCTAAAATTCATAGTCATTCAAAATGGATAAACAATAATTTCTGTTCTGTTTCTGTTCAGCCATTGTGAGAATTAAGACATGGTAAACAATATGTTTTGTAATCCCCGAGTTGCCACATGGATATTCCCCCCATAAGACTGCTTGAAATTTTCTCATAAAAATTCTAAAGAAGGGAAGGAAACTATTTCAAATGTCTAAAATAAAAATCATTTCATGTCTGATTATGGAAAATGTCTTTGTAGAATATTAAAAAAATGAAGCAAAGAAATGGAAATACATCTTTTAAATTTTGATCCATGTCCCTCAGTAGCCTTCTAAAAAATTTGATCAATGAACATATTTACTAGAAGCACAGAAGGGCAGCTATTGCCTCCACAATTAAAAATTCTGGATTTTACCCATCTTTTTAATTACAGCCAATTTTTTGTTTGACTTGCATTTCTTTGATTACTAGTGAAATCTGTTTATATGTTTACTGCCCAATTTCTTTTTGAATTGTTTATATTTTTTACTTATTTTCTTTCTCCTTTGTGCAGGTTTATAAGAACTTAAGGCACTACCGATATTTACCCTCTTCTTAGTGCACGTGTTGTAAATCTTTTTCTTCAGGTGCTGTCTTTTACCTTGATAGTGATACTTTTGTTATTAAAAGTTTTATGTTTTATGTAGGTAAATATATTAATGTCTTCATTTATGGTTTCTGGCTTTAGGGATATACATGAAAAAGCTTTCCTTACTTTAAAATTATAAAATGGTTCACTCATATTTTGTGAGGAATAGTATGGATAGGGTAATTTTATGTTCTAGGAGCTATGTTTGGCATAATACATGTGGAATTTTATTTTACAATCTTCATACATTTCATTTGTAAATTTATTTTCACAGTCAAGCCATGATTTCATAACTGTTCTCTTTTATCCAAGCCCTATTTGATAGCTTACCTAGTTGGAGTTTTAAAAATTCTTATTGTACTACTCATTTGTGAATAACTTCTAGCAAAATTAAACTAGTAAACTACAAGATGTATGGTAAACACACCCTTGGTAAGAAAAGAAATGATTGGCAAATTTTATTTTTTATTTTTTAAAATTTTATTTAAAGATACATTTTATTTAAAGAGAAAAAAACCAGAAAAAACAGTAGAAACAATACAGAATTTCAAAAAAAAATAAACAGTAAGAAATCACTAGTTGATAATTACATATCTTCTTAGTTACAAAATTAAAGCATACAAAGTGGACATTCAAACAGTGAGGCTGCAAACAGTTCTGTTCCACAATCCAACAAAAACTTAGCAACATGGTTATCAATCCTACACACTTAAATAAACATGCAGTTATATCCTTTAGAGCATTTTCTTTTCTTCCTTTGGCTTTTTGAGTCCATTATCTGTTTAGTTATATCATGTTTCAGGTTGCTCAGTATCTTACTGATCTGTTTTGTTGTTGTTATTTACTTTTTAATTTATTATTTATTTATTTATTCTGAAGGTAGTAAAATACAGCAGAGTAAGATGGAACAAAGCCAACTGAGACAGTGCAGTGAAACTGGTACAGAACTTCACAGCAGGTTACAGGGATAACAGCAATAGGTACAATAGTATATCTCGTTTTCTTCACAATAGTTGTTTCTTCAATCAGGTACAGCAAAATGGAAGGAAATACCTAACTTATAAAAACAGAATATTGAATAGAGCAATACCATTAATCAGAACAGAGCAAAACAGTGATAAAAATATTTGCCTTCAAAGAGATGGCAGAAGGAAATCTCCCTTATTTGCTATATTGCATGTAGTCAAACTTGCAAGAGATGCTCAGATCTCTGGCTCTCACTTGCTAATGGGTGTGTGTGTGTGTATGTTTGATTCTTAGCCCATGTGCCAGTAGGCTCACAGCTGCCTACCAGAGCGGTGAGTTGGCTGCTTGTTTTCCCAGCGCCCCAAGTTCCAACATGGTGCGGATATCAGGAAATGCTGATGGTTCTTGTTCCGGAGCAGCCGCGGCTTGGCAGCCCACAGCCACTTTGATTGGCAAATTTTTAAAAACTACATTATGTATGATATAGATGTTGCTATAGGTAGGAATCTTTCCTATTGATACCAAAGATTTTGCTACCTTTGCTGAATTTGTGGAGGGAATGAGGTGTTTTAAAATCATATGGACAACTTATTTATTACTTTGAAAAATTCGTATCACAGAAAAATTGTGCTTTTTCTAATTGATCATTCAGTAATTGAGGATAATTTCTAGTACTTAAAGGTCAAGAAATATAATTGGATAATAACACAAAAAAGGTTGTTTTTAACTAGTGTAATATCAGAAAGGGCTGCAGAAATAATTTCATTTCAATTTGCTTATAAAATATAGTATATGTGAGAATAATATCCAAGGAAGCTTTTCTCTGGGGTGGGGGTTGTGGTTAAAAGGAGATAATTTTGTATGCTTGGATTGATCATCTAAAAGTGATAATTCATAAGATGTGAGGAAGAAACTTTGCAAACTAATTATCTACCAAATAAGGGAATACAAAGAAGGCATCTTAAGAAGTGAGTCCAAAGGATGGTTCTGAATATGAAATTGCTTTGCATAAGAAAAATTTCCCCTCCTGTTTTTCTTTAGAAATACGAAAATGGTAGGTGGGAGAGGGAGGAGGAAAGTAGGCTCTAACTCCTGGGTAATAAATCACTTTCTTGTTGGAGTGGTCCATACTTAATAGAAAGAAGGTTATACTGAGTAGGAGAACACTACAACACGTGTAACTCCATGGGTAATTGGAGTTCAATTTACTAAGATAGTTTATAGGAAGAAAGCTGAGAGATAACTGCAAATATGAAGGTCTAGAGTTAGTGACATGGATATGGGTTAGGTCTGGAAGCAAGAATTCACTTATTTATTCAGTTAAAAATAACCCGCAGAGTACCTGTATGCACTGGTCTCACTTTGGGGAATAATGTTCTTTCTCTGCAGCTTTAACCCATAGATGAATGAACTGGAGGAGTGCTGTAGAGGGCACTTTGTCTCTTGTCATCATCCCTCATTCACTTCTTGCTAATGGGTGGATAAAAGGTGAATTGGTAGCCTAGAACTTACGATTCACATGCTGCACTGTACTGTGGGCAGGGACACTGTCTTAATGGTGAATGTCACATTGATGGTCGGCTCTCCTTTCTTCCACTTTCCTGATACATGCTGCTGCCAGCTCAGAATGTCAGAGACGTCCATCTGCATGATAATGGACTTCTTTACCTTGTTCCTGATTGTAGAAAGGAGGCCTTTAGCTTTCCCCCATTTAATATGATGCTGAAAGTAGGTTGGTCATAGATGGCTTTTATTATGTTGAGATATCAACTTTCTATACCTACTTTCTTCAAAGTTTTTAAAATTATGAATGGACATTGGATTTTGTCACAGGCTTTTTATTCATCTATTGCAGATGTTTTCCTTGCTCCTGATTATGTGATAAATTGCATTTATTGATTTGCATGTGTTGAACCATCTTCGCATCCCTCAGATGAAGTCTACTTGGTCATGGTATGCGAGTTTTTTGAAGATTAGTTGGATTCTGTTTGCCAGTGTCTTGTTAAAGGTTTTTGTGTCCATATTCATTAAAGAAATTGGCCTATAGTTCTCTTTTTTGATTGGATTATTGTCTGGCTTGGGGATTAAGATAATGTTAGCTTCTAAGAAGATTTTGTGTATCTTACTAGATATCTCTCCATCTCTTCTGAGTTCTCCAATTGTTTGGCATATATTTTTGTGAAACAGTTGCTAATAATTTTTGGGTTTTGGCAGTGACCATTGTGATTTCACCTTTTTCATTTCTAATTGCATTAATTTGTATCTTACTTTTTTAATGGTAAAATT
>PVLA01009197.1:37723-78560 GCA_004027455.1 Hydrochoerus hydrochaeris
TTTTTTTTTTTTTTTTTTTTTTTTTTTTTTTTTTTTTTTTTTTTTTTTTTTTTTTTTTTTTTTTTTTTTTTTTTTTTTTTTTTTTTTTTTTTTTTTTTTTTTTTTTTTTTTTTTTTTTTTTTTTTTTTTTTTTTTTTTTTTTGCTTTTGGTCTCATTTCATTAATTTCTGCTTTGACCTTTATAATTTCCTTGTTTGTAGAACCTCTGAGCTTGGATTATTCTTGTTTCTCTAAAATCATGAGATACATCATTAGGTTATTTGGGATCATTTTATTTTTCTGGTATGCACATTTGCCACTATATACTTTCCTTGTAGGACTGTTTTTATTGTGTCCCACAAATTCTGGTAGGTTATACTGGAATTATTTAATTCTAGGAATTGTCTTATTTCTTCCTTAATTTTTTCTATAAATGTTTGATCATTCATGAGTATGTTGTTTAATTTTCATATGTTTGCATGGTTTCTGTGGCTTCTTTTGCTAATGCTTTTTAGTTTAATTGCATCTGATAAAATGCATATAAACTTTTTTTGCATTTACTTAGGTCTGCTTTGTTAGATAGTATGTGATCTATTTTGGCGAAAGAATCATATATGACCAAAAAGAATGTGTATTCTGTTGTTGTTGGGTAGAATATTCTGTATATATCTATTAAGTCTATTTACTTAGAGGTTCAACTGTTATTTGTTTGTTGATTTTTTGTTTAGATGATCTATTTGTGATAGTAGGGTATTGAGATTCCTCCACTGTAATTGTATTGATGTTCATCTAATCTTTTATGTCCATTATATTTTGTTTTATGGAGTTGAGTGTACCAGTGTTGTGCATATATGTTCAAAATTGTTTTCTAGTCCTGTTGAATGGTTCTGTTAACCCATATATAATGTCCTTTGCCTCTTTTGATCAATTTTCACTTGAAATTCACTTTGTTTGAAAACAGAGTGAGTACTCCTCATTTTTGGGTTCCTGTTGTGTGGAGAATCCTTTGAATTTTTTGTTCTTTGACTTTTAGTCTGTGTATATTTTTTTGTGTTAAATATGTTTCTTGTACACAGCATACCTTTGGATTTTGTTTCTTTATTCATTATGCTAATCTGTCTTATGACTGGTGAGTTGAGTGCATTTACATTGGTGGTTATAATCAATAGATATTTGCTTATTTCATTGTTTTAATTTCCTATTGCTGTTTTGCTTTCTTTTCCTTCTCCTTTCTTGCTAGAACTACTTGATATATTCATTTTTTGGGACCTTTTGGTATTGTTAGCTTCATTACTTTCTTCTAACGTATCTGTGAACATTTTTTGAGTGTTGTTTGGTGGTCATGAATGTCTTTAGGTTTTTTAGTTATGGGATTATCTTATGTCTCCATTGGTTTTGAAAAATAATTTTGCAGGCTATAACATTCTGGGTTGGACTTTGTTTCCTTTATGAGTCCAAACACTTAATTCTATGCTCTCCTTGCCTTTAAGGTTTGTGTTGAGAAATTCTTTTGTAATTCGAATGGATTTTCCTTTATAAGTGATTTGTTGCTTTTCTCTAGCAGCCTTTAGGATTCTGTTCTTGTGTTTCTGGTATTTTAATTATGTGGCATGAAGTTTTTTTTTTTTTAATCTGATCATGACTTCATAGTCCTACATGCTGTACTTACCTGCATATCAATTCTTTTTCCATATCTGTAAAGTTTTATGCTATTCCTTGTGTAAATAGGTTTTTTATGTCCTTTGTGCTGTCTTCTGATTTTTCACTAGCTCCAGTTGCTCTTGTTAGTCCTCACTGAGACACATGGTAGCTGTTGGATCCCTTTTTCATGTTCCCTGTTGTTTTAAGGCATCTCTCATTAATTGATTGTTGATCATGACCCTGTCTTCTAGGTCTGATACTCTGTCTTTACATTGGTCACTTCTGCCATCCGTACTTTCAGTCATGATTTTCATTAGCTTCTGTTTGGAATTTTCTTATGGACTCCCATTCTTTTTTATGCCATGCATTCATGTTTTACATGTCTTTGTTTCATTCTACTAACTACAGATTAGTGTCTTCTCTAGACTCACTGGTCATTTGTTTCAGTAGCATCATTAGGTGATTATATCTTCTTTAAATTTTCCCAAGCACTTTACTGAGCTGCTTTACCTCCACTGAAACCTCATCTGACCCAGCTGCTCTGCAGCTCATGATTTCCTCTCATAACATCCTCTTTACTGATTTTGGGGAAGTTGGACTTTTTTGGGAGGTATTTTCTGTTTGTTTGTTCTTGTTTTAAATTCTTTGGTCAGATGACCCATTCTCTGGGAGCAAGGCAAAGTATGGTCTATGAATTTTCAGAAAATCCAGGTTTTGACATAAAGAGAAAACCAATTGCCAGCTGCTTCAATGTTACCTTAGCTGCAGTAGCAAATTTACCACCAAAATAATCGCATCAAATGTTAACTGGATATTGACAAACCCTAGAAAACACTCACGAATAGTCCTTAACCAAAGCAAAACACTATAACTAGTGATGACAATTAGGCTACCCTTATATTGACCTATAGTAATTCAGACTGTTAGTTTCTGCTGGATATAGATGGTAGCACTACAGCTCAATCATATCACTAGGCTAAAGTTCTTTTTTATCTGCCCCCTCTGATGATTACTTCCAATGAACCTGGCCTCTCACAATAGAATACAGGCCCTGCCATCTCCTTAGTCTGAGCCTGGGCCTCCTAGATGATCTCAGAAGGTCCCCCTACTTAGCTCTCACCCTCTCTACGCCTCTCCCAAGGTTGATTCTGACCTGGTCTCTGTGGTAGCATATCACTTCAGTCCTGAAGTAAAACTCTCCTGGGTGTGGGTCTCATCTTTAGCTGTCACCTCTGTGGCCCTGTGTTCTGAAGAACACAGGAGCTAGGGTGGGGCAAAGAGTTTCCCAGTCCTCCTGGGGCTTGGCCTGGGTGCCAGGCAGACATTAGTGTCTGCTGGGGGCAGGACACACAGTTCCTGGGTCTCCTCTGGGTTTGGACTGACAAGGAAATCTGATTTGTGCCCATGCAGGCATTCGTGTAAGTGGCTCTTGAGTTGCTATGCTGTGTGGACCTTTGTTGCTCACTTACTCCGGCCCAGCTACTCTCAGGGGCCTGGCTGGGTCCCTCAAAATTCCATCATGACCTCAAGTATAAGCTGTTTTTTGCAAGCTAGCTTTTACTATAGATCTGCTTTTTTAATTTTGTTAAGTAACAGTGTATTTTGTCTGGCTAGTGATTCCTGTGTGCATTTTCCATTGGCCCTGGCCTTGATGGGGAAGAGCAAAGTGGTAATTCCACCTCCAAGGGCAGGTGAATAACATATAGGGTACCTGAGGCCTTGGAAGTGAACATGATATCCCAGGGAGAACGTGTGAAATGAACAAAGAGGGAAAAGGATGACAGAATTCCCAGAAAGAAACCTATCTTCCATGGGCAGGTATGACAGATATACTTTGAAAGGAAAAGTAGCATAAAGTCGGTGAAAACATTCTAGATATGACGGGCACGTAGACAGAGTGGGGGATTGTGTTATTCCTTTAGTTTTTATATTTGTACCTTCTCCAAACAAGGACCAATAGGTACTTTATAATAATAATTTGAAAAAGTTAGCCAAAGTCAGATGGAGAATGAACTTAGCAACATGATTTGGGAAAGACATTTTAGCATGATAAAGATTTGAGATATTAGTTGAGTCTAAAATATCGGCACTTGCTATGGCCTTGAGGAGAGATGGACCATCCTTTCGCCCTGGGTGGCAGCGAGCAGACCCACCTCTTCCCTAGTATGCACTGTCAGTGTAGTGTACTTCCCAGCAAGGTAACACACGCCTGGAGTGAATGCCGATTTTGAAAACTTTTTTTTTTTTTTTTGTGTGTGTGTGTGTGTGTGTGTGGAGTTCAAGATCACACCTCCTGCCTTTTGGGGGAGACTGTCTTGGAATAGTAAAGTGTGAAGTAAGGCTGCAGAGGGACAGAAGAGACCCCAGTTAACAAGAGCAGGAGGGAGTTTATTCATCTATTTCAACAAATACTGTTATGTGTCAGATTCCATGCGTGGTACCAGAAACAGGATGATCAATAAGAGTAGTGTGGTTTCTGTACTCACTGACTGTGCAGGGCAGGAGGGAGTCACGACAGAGTGACAGAGGCCAGGATGGTGCACTTGGCCATCTGAGACAGGAGGTGGTGAGAGTGACCCAGATGGTGGTGCAGAGAGAGGTGTGCACGTTCCTCTCTTGTGAACCCACACTTTCCCAGGCTAAGTGCTTGGAGGGGCCCTCTTGGACAAGAAAGTAACATTTCCCCCAAGAACTGTGCATACAAGTTATAGTGCTTCCATATGGATGTGTAGATGTTTCTGTGACTGAACAAAACGACTTTTATTAATCAATAAAATGGCTCAATGCCACAGTTAGTGTAGCGTCTGAATATGTTTTTTTCGTCCTGCCTGAGTGGCTTCTTTTCCCTTTAGATGCTCTCTGATTTCTGCACCTAAACTCAGCTGAAAAGCTAATTTATGAACAGAAGAGGGGAAGGCCAAGACAGACATGCCTTTCTGTAGCAGCTGCAACAGAATACAGCCTGCTGAGTTTGTAAGGACACATGTCACTGTGCCACTTTGCTTTGGGGGAGCAGTATGTCCTAGGATTGAAGGCTTTGAGATTGAGTTTGTCTGTAGTTTCAGCTCCATGGCACTGTGTTTTCTTGTATGGAAAGCAAGGGACATTAGAGCTGTGTCTCCCAAGCTTAAAAATGAGGACAAATTGTGTGAGCAAGGGATTGAAACAAAGACCAGGATTAAAATGTGTAGCTATGTAGTTCTTAGTTTTGGATATTTCAGTCGAGTGTCATTTGGCCTTACTGCGTTTAGGCCTGTGACAAGGCAATATGTTATGATTTGAATAAAATAAAATGTCCCTCAAAAATTTTATATGTTCAGAAATGAGACTGTTGGGATGCAGTTATATCATGGGGACACTAACCTGCACAATGGGGCCCTAATCTTGTCCTCAACCCCTTCGTCTCTCTTAGCTCTTATTTGCTCTAATTCCTGGTTTCCATGAGGTGACCAGCTTTCCCTGCCACCATAATGGCTCCGTGTCAGAGCCAGCTGACAATGACATGAAACTCTGAAACCACAAGCTCAAACAACTCTTATCACTGTAAGCTGTGTATGTCAGGAACATAATATACCACGGAAAGAGTGTGTGGTCAGGGAAGCTGATCACCTCGTGGAAGCCAAGAAAGAAGGGATGGGGGAGAGGAAGAAGGAGGAGAAGGCATGGGAGAGGGGACAGGGGGAAAGGAACAGGGAGTAGTGGAGAGACAAGTGGCTAGGTACACCTAACTTCCTTTCCTGGTCTCTGCCTCTTGAAGGTCAGCCATCTCTCAGTAGTGCCACTGGCTAGATACCAAGCATTTACTACACAGGCCTTTATGATGCACTTCCCCAAGCCAGAGATGCAGGGTAGTTTATGATTTAACAGGAGGTGACAGCTTCACCTGGGCCAGGTGGGACAGGCAGAGGGATGCTCTGAGAAGACTGCAGCTATAGAGTTGTGAGGATTTCATGAAAGGGTGATTATGAAAGCACTTAAAACATATAATCAGTCCTCAATAAATGCTCTCCTCTTTTCCTTTCCTAAAATTGCTTATCACCCTGGCCCTGAGATTCTACTAACTCTTCTGGAAGATTATTTGGGAACGTGGAACAGAAAGCTTTATGACTACAGGGCCACCATTTCTATTTAGGCTACTAGGCTAAAGGCATAGTTTTCTCAGTCTAAATGTTGGGGGTAGGGCACCCTTCCCCTCTAGTAGAAGTATCCCCCAATTTGGCCATTACAATGTCACATCCGGTCACTCACTCAGGGCCAAGGATAGATCAACAAAATGTTGAGTGGAAAGGGCAAGGCTCTCACTCACCACTGTATCTCCTCTCTCCCTCCCTCTCAGATCCTAACTCTTCTTTCTTCTCTCCTTCTTTCTCTTCTGTCCTTTTTCTTTTTGAAAAAGAAAATAAACAGAAAAAATTCAGAAGAAGTAGAAAGACAGTTGAATTAGGAGCATGAGTTAAGCCATTTCCCATAGTTAAGTACCAAATTTAGCTCTGTATTTCCTAGAAAAAAAACCAAAAAACAAAAATGATTAAAATAGCCCAGAGCCAAAAATAAGCTATTTTAGGATTTTGCAAACAACACATTGTTTCATCCTCCTAAACCCGGCTTGCTCAGTAGATTATATTTTAGAAGATATAACTATGGGTGGGAAGAAATAAAAAGCATCCCAGTTCTCATCAGCTTCATTCCTCCGTTTCTTCTTTGCTCCAGTCACTATCTGTAAATTAATAAGACTTCCTATTTGCTCATTTTTTAAAATCTTCTCTCCTATCAGGCTGCAGTATTCCTGAGGACAAGGAATGATATTTTTATTGATTACCTCTGGATACCGAGGCTTTTCCCAGCACATTTGACATAGTAAATGTTCATACATTTTCGTAACACAAGAATCAATAAAAGATTTTGGAAAAGTTCAGCTTCTCATAAGAGCTACAGAGAAGTAAATGATATCAAAAGGACTCCACTAAGAATGAGACCGAGGATAACATTGCCTCAAACGCTAACATTTTAGAGCTTTAGCAATAGTAGCCGAGTAGTCTAGAATTAGTTTTACATAGTGTTTTAGTTACTTTCTTTGTTGCTGAGACAAAATACCCAACACCTGAAAGTTAAAGGAATAAAGGTTTATTTTAGCTCACAGTTTGTAGTCCATAGTAGCCTGGCTCCAAGGCAGGCTGGTGTGGCAGAGGGACATTGCAGAGTTGCCAATCACTTCCAAATCCCTTTAGCAACACAAGGAATTTCCATGTCTTCTCTGGTGCCACCGTGGCTCATGCATAAACCTTGGAGCACAGTCCTAGGTTCCTTTTGGAGATAGAATCTTTTCTCCCCACTGTAACTTGGAGGTTTACTCCCTCTCTCTTGGACTTGTTCCATAAGTGGTGGGTAATTTTTGGGGACATTTAGCAGGATCTAACTTGCTAACTTTTACCTGATAAAATATAGCTCTAAAAATGGTTTTTAGGTCATCTATCATTTGTAGTGTAAATTTTGCCATTTGGTACTGAAAACCCAGGTTTTGAGAACTAAAGCATGTCTCTTAACATATTACTTCCTGCTTCTGATTTCGGAACTCTGTATTGAAGGAACTGGGAAATGACCCTTCATTTTTTAATTTATTTTTAATAATGAGAAGTTTATTTGGCTCATGGTTTCAGAGGGTTCAGCCCATGGTTAGCTCCAAGTTAGAAATGGCATGGGGAGAGGCCATAGCAGAAGAAAGATGTTCAACTCATAGCAACCAGGAAGCAGAAAAATAAAGAGCCAGAATAGGAGAGAGAGCCTCCAAAGGCTTGTCCAAGACGGCCTACCTCATCTAACTTAGACTCACCTCCTAGTACATTCAGCTATGAATTTATCAATGAATTCATCCATTTAGTATAGTACCCCATGATAGAGTCCCCTTCTGAAAGTCCTACCTCTGCACACAGGAGACTTTGAGTGGACATTTTAGATCCAAACCATAACTGGCTGTAATCTTGAAAGTGGAGATAGTTCTAAGGGAAGCAAAATGACAAGAACTCATTGGGGAGGAAGATTAATGTTGCCTATTAGAGATTGGGATTGGGAATCAGAGAAGTTAAGTAAATAGTTCAAGACCAACCAACAAATTAATGGTTAAACTGGGACTCCAAGCCCCAAACCATCTTTCTAGTCTGCTAGAAGACTATTGCCCTAAGTTCCACTGTAAAGGATATTATGTTCTCACTGACTAGGAGGAGGAGCCTTCTAGAGAAAGAGCAAGCACTTTATGTGGTCAGTTATCGGTTACTAAAGCCAGAAAACTGCCTATAGCCAACCTGAAAATAGATTATGTCTGTGGAATATTATTTTCTTGGATATCCCAATTGTTGCATTGTCTGACATTTTTATTTTTGCAGAAAATTGAACTTTATGGTTTTTCTTTGATGAGACAGTAGGAAATCCACAATAGTTATTATATTGCAAATTTTTATCCTCTAAATAGTTGCTCAGACTACCAGCTTTGGGCTTGGAAAGTCAATCAAACAATATAAGCATTCCATTATTTCTTTACTTCAATGGTTATCATCCTACCCTGTGGTCCTCCGAATCAGCTGGTTGCTTATGGGGGGTGGTGGTGGGGTGGTTGGGTTCTTCTCTCCCAGCCTGCAAGCTGGCTGTCTTGTGGGATTGGCTGGACTATTTCCTGCTTTCCCCTGCTCATCAGGGCCACCTCTGGCACACAGGGGCTATGTAGTTTCTTTCTGTTTCTTCCCAGCTGGCAGGTCCACCAAAAACTCTTCTCTACTGTACTGCTGTGGCCTTCCTTCCCCAATAAATGAGGGTGGAGAGGCCAACTACAACTTGGACAGAGAGAAGGAAGTGGAATCATCTGCTGTACTGAGTGACAGTTTCTTAGTAATACTGCAGAGGATGCTGACATTTGCTAGGGAAGTCAATTGTAGGTGCTCTCTCAGTACACACACACACACACACACACACACACTTGGCAAAATGTGAGATAGGAATTTTCTTGACTGTAGTAACTGTTTCACCATGTATATATATATTCAAGACATCATGTTGCATGCCTTCAGTATATGTGATTAAAATAAATTTTAAAAAGTCTCAGAGAAGTTACAGGTGCTCACTGTGATGCATACCTGTAACCCCAATACTTTTGGAGACTGAGGCAGCAGGGTCACAAGTTTGAGGCCATCCTGGGTAATTTAGTGTTTTAGTGAGACTCTGTCTCTAAATTTAAAAAGAGCTGGGCATGTAGGTCAGAGTGACTACTCTGACCTACATGCCTGAGTTGAAACTCTAATAAAAGAGAAAAGAAAGGCCCTGAGTTGAAACTCTAATAAAAGAGAAAAGAAAAAAGAAAAAAATTGCTCCTTTATAGTTGCTCAGATGAAGTCAAGATCTGGACATGGGTGGACATGTCATTCGTACCCCGGTCCATTGACAGACACTGAGCTCTGGTAAACCATCCTGCGTGGAGTGTGAGGAAAGATAATGGACCTACACAAGGTCTTGGAAGAACCCTGCAGTGTGCGGGAGAGGCAGTCACATCTGGCAGACCCAGAGGAAGGCAGAGATCTGGAAAGTAACCTAGAGCAGCAGAGAAGACATGTTGGCAGACATGTTGTCATCCTGAAAAGAATGCACAGAGAAGAAATAAATTTGAAAGGACAAGATCTCAGTATCTGTTCCCTACTTAGTTACACTTCCAGAAGAAGAAAACATGGGTAGCTTTGGCTCTGTTCTGTCCAGCTGGGTACCATTTGCATCCTGCTTGGTGCCACAACCAATGGAGTGACAATGTGTTTCAGTCTGTCTTCCAAGCCTCCAACATTCTTTCTCTTCTAGTTGTCTTTTAATCCACTTTAGTAACTATGCTGATAATGCAAATAGCTCCCAGACTCGGAAATGTGTTTTCACAGCATTAGATTTCAAAAATGAATTATTTTCAAAAATATTTTGTTGAGAAATTCAGAGAGGCTTTCTTGGGCCTTCAATCCTTCAACATAGGAGCCATGTTAGGTGATTTTAAATAACATGTAATAGTGGTACAAAATTTTGCTTATATGATAATTAGTAAAAGTACTTAAATTATTTAAAATCAATTTGTAAGTAAAGCATTAAGATTATTAAAGTTCAAGGAATAACTAAGAATTTTGGGTTGGAACTTAGGGCACTCAGAAACCAAGCAGCCAGCTCTCTGCCCTGGTAAGTGGCTGTGGCCTGGCAAGCTGTGGCCGCCACAGGGTGAGAACCATCAGCGTCTCCTGATATCTGTGCCATGCTGGAACTTAGAGCACTGGGAAACTCAACCATCTCGCTGCCCTGGTAAGCGGCTATGAGCTTACCAGCATGCGAGCTAAGATCCCAGCATCCATCCCCCTTCCTTTAGCAAGTGGGAGCAGAGATCTCAACATCTCTTGTGAGGCTGACGATATGCAATATAGCAAATAAGGGGGATTTCCTTCTGCCATCTCTTTGAAGGCAAATATTTTTATTACTGTTTTGCTTTGTTCTGATTAATGCTATTGATCTATTCAATATTCTGTTTTTATAAGTTCTATAATGTTCTGTATTTCCTTCAATTTCGCTGTTGAAAGAACAACTGATTGTGAAGAAAACTAGATATACTATAGTACCTATTATTGTTATCCCGGTAACCTGCTGTGAAGTTCTGTACCAGTTTCATTACCCTGTCTCAACTGGCTTTGTTCCATCTTGTTCTGTGGTATTTTAGTACTTTAAAAATAAAATTAAAAAAGAATTTTGTTTAAAAATAGATGAAAATGACAAATAAAATGCAAATAATGAGGGCTAAATCATAACCTATCTGTTATGCAGCCTGTGGACCAAGCACCTCTAGGAGAGCATGGGCTTCTGCAGTTAATTCAGCAGCTCTTATCAGAATAAAATCAAGGCTGTCACTTGGTGCCATAAAAAGAATTAAAAGTTGAAGATGTTTTCAGATGTTGAACTCTAAAGACACATTTTATAGAAAGACATAAAATAAGGTTGGCAAATAATTTTCCTTGCAACTTGCAGGATATGCAACTAATTGGTAATGCCTACCAAAAGAACGGTATTAAAAAAATTCAAAGACCACATCTAAACCCAGAAAAAAAAAAAGCCTTCAGGATTAATTCCTCATGATTGTCATAAGTACTGATGAAGCAGTGGTAATACCTATGCCACGTTTTTGTTATCCTTTATATAAAATATGAGAAAAACACAAAGAAAAAAACCCTTTAAAATTCTAGATGGATTAATCTAAACCAAAATCAAACATACTTCCCTCAGTTTAACACGTTGGCAGCCTAACAGCACGCACGCAGCCCTGCTCTGTGAGCCGTGAGGATGGAAAGCAGTCAGATAAAGCTGAGATCATTTCAGATCCGTGGACACCTATGCCTCAAGCCTGCTTGCAAAAGCTTTTGCTTGTATTCAGACAGGAGATTGTGACAGTGATGCTAATGAACATTTTGTAGTGCATGAAATCTAGGTAATTTCATAATGAATAAAAGGAAATTTCCTTTGTTGTGTTCATTTAAAAGATGTTTTCTGCCTTATTAGTTTCATGATCATATTAGTCTGTTCAGGCTGCCATAACATAGACTGGGCGATTTAAAACAACAGAAATTTGTTTTCTTACAGTTCTGAAGGTTGGAAATCTGGAAGTGTGGGTGAGGGTAAGAGTAGCTTTGGTTCCTGGTGGACTCTGCCCTCAGCAGTAGATGATACATTGTTGCTTGATCCTCCCCTGTCCTGTTCTCTCTCTGTGTGTGGAGAGACAGCTTGCTGATGTCTCTTCTTTTTATAAACACACAGATTTTTTAGGATTAGGACCCCACTCTTACAACCAAATTTAACCTTCATTGCTTTCCTTAAGTCCCTATCACTAAACACAGTGACTTTCAGAATTAAGGCATCCACATAGAATATTGGGTGAATGAATGCAAGGCAGTCTACAGCAGTGACCCTCTGCCTTCCTTTGTATATGGCTCCTGCAGGGGACAGGTATATGCTCTACTTCTTGCATAAGAGAACATAATCATCACCAGGGTATGGGCCTAAGAGGTTGCCAAAAAGAATAATCAGAACCTTCTCCAATTTAACTGGTACCTTTTCTCTTTGCTTTTTAATTTTTTGTTGTACTGAGGATTGAATCCATGGCCTTTGCACTATGGTGCATTCTTAGCCCTTTTATTCTTTTTATTTTTGAGACAAGTTCTCTCTAAATTAAATAAGTTGACCAGGCTTGGCTCAAACTTGCAGTCCTCTTGCCTCAGCCTCCCATAGTGCTGGAATTACACAAGAAGCCCCAGTTTAATCCCTTTCTTATGGCTTTAGCTACTTACTTCTCTCTAAGAGCTATTGAATCTGCAGCTATGGTGTTTTTTACTTATTTATTTATTTTTAAAATATTTTTTGGTGCCGGGTATCGAACTCACAACCACACACTTGCCAGGCAGGCGCTTATGCTGCTGAGCTAAATCCCCCAGCCTAGCTATGGTATTTTTAAACTGTGCTTTACACAGCCTTTGTGTTCCACACAGCCTTTGTGTTCCATGGCCATACTGCATTTAAGTGATTTCTTAAAGGCATTGGATTTTGTGTAAAAATATATTCCAGCTATTAAAATAATAACATGTTACATGAAATACTCACCTGTGCTATGTGCCAAATTTGAACACATTCAAGACCACTTTTATTAATTCTCAGGGTGTCAAGTTAACTTGATTTCCTGTAGGTCTTGTAATAATGGTAATTATCTATTTCTACCTAATTGAACAATAGCATAATAATACAAGATAAGCTGTCAAAAACAGTTTACCTGTGTAAACAAACAAAAGTTTATGCAAAAAATTGCAGGCTGAAATTACTGTATAATTCTCATATAAAATTTTGATTTCCTTTTCATTTTTATGAAAATAAACTTGACCTAATAAAATTGTTACAAGCACTAATAAGTGAAATTTATTCTGTTAATTTATGCTGTTTATAGTCATTTATTTCAAAATTTCTTTTTAAAGTAGGTTTGCTGCTAAAGCAAATTTGAAAATCAGTGCTATACATGTTCACAGAGTATTCTGAGTTGAATGTTCTATTAAATAGCTAAAAACTTTTCAAGCATGTCATATAGTGCAAACCAGACAGTGAAGTACGAATTCAGCCAAACTGTGAAGATCAGTCACATGAAAGTCTAGGTGGGCACAAGTACGTGTCATCTAGGTGTCCTTGAATCATTGGTTTTAAATCTGACAATGAGCACTCATTCATTATAAATCATCAGAATTCTAATTTAAAAAATTAGTGTCAGGAGCTGAGTTGGGGAGGGACATTAATGTGAATATTTGGTATTAAGATGAGAGCAACTCAGTAGGAAACTTCCTAATGGAAAGGTCACTGATAGTAATTACCTCTTTCCAGTCCAGCAGCTCTTTGATTTTCCTGCCGCATTAGGGGACCAGGCAGCCTGACAGATACAGTGAAATGAGGATGATTTAGAAAGCAGGAGAATCTGGAAAGCTGGCTAGGGAATTTGGAGCTGATGGTGTAATTTGATATTTGCATCATTTGAAGGGTATGTTGGGGCAGGCTTTTTCATCGCTGAACAGGAGTTCAACAGGGGCAAATGAGATGGTGAGAAGCAGAGATGAATGGTGAGAATCCCAGGTGTGACAGGCCCTGTCACCTCCTAGGATGCATGGAGAGGTGGGAAGTAAGCAAGGTCAGGGTCAAGTTAGTGGGCAGGGGCACCAGTCAAGTTCAGGGTAGAGCTAATGGGTGGCCAACTCCTTCACTTCTCCCATGGGATCCTTCTATTGCTCCCAGGTCCCAAGGAGGCAATGCCCATGACCCTCCAGAAGTTTTTGGAAGAAGTATAGTATCATCTTTCCTGCAGGCAGTAATCACCATACGACCCTGATGGGTTCTTATGTTAAAGTTATATTAAAAGGCTGTAAACATCATCCCTACATCAAAGTTGCTTTCCTTAACCCCCTCCCTTTAAAATGAGTTTTTGGACTCCTTAAACACTGTCCTAGAAACATCACACTCTCAAAGAAAATGCTTACGAGTTGAAGGGTAAAATTTATGGTGATTACATAGCCTCTTGCCAGTGGATAAATGTGTTTGCCTTTTATTCTTCAATTATCCAGTATTATTATCCTCTATGTGCCTATAATTTTCTCCACAATAGAAACAGCTTTGTAATCTCTAAATGAAGACATTGAATGAGAACTCTGGCCCTGAATGATTTTCCTACTTCAATGCTGCAAACTTTCTTCATACAACGCATTATGAAAATGATGGCCAAGGCTCACAATTTCTATATTAGTGTGTGATAAGTTAATAACAAGATTGGGTTCTCCTGTCTGTCTCTGGAATAAATCTCGTTTCTCTGAGAAAATAAAACATAGAGAGAAATATACACCTTTATGACAGTGTGTTAAGATGGGCAATAGATTAAGGATTTTCATGAGTGAAGGTAGATAAATTCTTTTAGTTACAAATTTTGTTGTTCACTAATGAAAATACTACAGCAACCCCTCTGTAAACCTGATTCTGTATTAACTGGTTGATGTAATGTGCAGGGTCTTTTTGACTGACTTCCTAGCAGTCAGGGATAACATGATGATTACTGCATTTGGTTTTTGTAGGTCGGTAATTGTTCAAACACATGGGAGTAATTCAAAGCTTTGCTTTTGCGAGTTCAATAATTCCATCTCCACTTAGAAATGAAATGATAGATTTTTTTAAAGCATCTAAATAATGCATGGAGCAGTGGGCTGAGGAGAGTATTGCTAAAATTCACATCAAAAAGCATACTCCGCTCAGTTCTCAGTGCTGCTCTATTAGTGCCCCTTTCACATGTAATATTTCCCAATTAAATGTGTTGGTAAGAATTATTCATTTTAATAATTAAAGAGCTTCCCCAGCTCCCTGAAGAGCGTTACCATGGAGGCCCCGCTCTACTGCTGGGAATAATCCCAGCATGCTAATGTAAGGAAAGGGTGACGGTTGAATGCTAGTGTTGCCAGGGAGTGACACTAACTCAGGCGCCTTTCAGTGTCTGGGCTCTGGGACACCCATGAAGTGACCTTTTGGCTGTAGTAGGTTGTGATGTGGTGTAGTTTTCTGGTCACTATGGAAAGTAAAGTTTATCAGTTGTTCTGTTTTGAGACCCTCTCTCTACAGGTTTTCACTGTCTCCAATAGTTCATCCTATTAGATATTGATTCCCACACTGGGCTTTATGATACCTTGGGGCTGCCATAAAATTCTCCAAACAATATTTTCTTTCATTTTAATTCACAATAAACCTGCGCTTTTTGGGCTTTTAAGAGGGTTTGATGTAAAACTTTGAGAAGGGACCGTAATCAAATGCAATGGTAATTAGCACTTTGTAGCAGTTACATTGAATGTGGGTTTTGGGGTGATAGCGAGACAAAGTCTTTGTGGGTACAAATGTTGGTAAATGTAACCACAGCATTAGGTCACTGATAACTCCCAAACACTTAAATTCCAATAAGAAAGCTCTATAATACAATAAGCCAAAGACTCCAACCCATTAGTGAGCATAATAAGGATAAAAAAAGAAAGGTAACAATGTATTAATCCTACCTACTCTTCTCCTTCAGGGGATCATATTAATAAAATGGTTTGTGCCAAGAAGGTGCTTTCCACGGAGCCTTGTTTTCAGTGCATTGCAGAAATTGATTCATGATTGTAAATCAGTTGAAATTGATTTACAAAGATAAGGTCCTAGATTCCCACACTTTGCCAACTATACCATGGCTCTAGCTATGCTTACAAGTATCAGCACTACCCCTAAGGTGGTAATGCTTTGTGACTGTTCAGTACTAAACATCTTTTAAACCACTCTTGCATTTATTCCTTGGATTTTTACAACAAAGCACTGAGATAAATAGAGCTATTTTTATGTTAATTGTACAGAGACATTATAAGATTTTTCCAGTTTGAATTCCTAGAACTTTCAAGTTGCAAGTGTTTTGTAGATTTTTTTTTATTAACTAGTGAGAAAATTGATTTACAGTTTCATGGTTTGCTTTGTTTTCAAAGTCATCAATTTCTTGACTTTCTTTGATAGAGGCAGCTTTACATAAGAGTTCCTCAGAAAACGTGAAGAACAAAGCGGCTTCTTTAAAGAATTTTCATTATTTCTTATCTTGGCTTAACCTGGCAAGTGGAAACAATGAAACATGACAGAAAAGGGGCAGAGGGCTGATGGGAAAAAGGGTGACCTGGCTTTGGGTTCTGACACTCTGCCTGGAATGAGATAGAACAGAGCACTGCATTTCAGGCTGCTGTGGTCCCATGGTTGGGTGGCATTCTCAGGGTTTTTGTCTACATTTGGGGATAGTCCTGATGTAGTCATGATGGAGAAAAGTGTGGCCGGAGGCTCTGGGAATGAGCTGTCCACCACTCCTCCCCGAGTGGAGCTCATTCTCCATCTGTCAGCAGCCCTGTCACTGACTTCTCCAGAAACCACAGCCTATCTGGACAGATGGTTCTTATGTGGAATTATACTTGTTTTTGTTTCTCAGGGAGCTTTTTTAGTCCTCAACTTATAGTGAACATTTTAGCTAGATCTTTCCCTATTGTTCTGATATCATGCTATAAGAAATAGATACTTGATCATGGTTCTCAGTTCCTGGCATGAAATTTCTAAAAACCTTGTAGTTTCCCAGTTGTGAAGCATCTTTTGGTGTTCATGAGAAGCCCCATTCAACTATATCTGAGCTCGAAGATAGATTCAAGGTCAGGGCTGGCAGTTAGAGGAACCAGCTGTGTTTGTGTGGTGCTTGGGATTGAACCCAGGGCCTTCTGCGTGCTAGGCAAACTTTCTACCACTGAGCTATATCCCCAGCCCTTAGAGAACCAGAGATATGATGACAGGGAACTGTCAGTTTCTCATTCCACGATTTCCAGGGAGGAGAAAGGATGGAGACTGAATGAATTGCCGATCATCAATGATTTAATTAACCATGTCTAAATGATGGAGCCCCCATAAAACCCCTAAGCAGTGGGAGTCAGTGAGCTTCTGGGGTGGAGAACTCAATTCTGGGCGGGTGGCAGGCCCAGGGTGCAGAGGAGCTCTATACACTCTTACCCTACACTTCGCCCAATGCACCTCTTTCAGTTGGCTGTTCCTGAATTATATTCTTTCTTAAAATAGAACAAAACAACCCCAGTAAATGTATGTAAAGCATTTCTCTGACTTCTGTGAGCTATTTTATAATCTATAAACTTGAGGGGGAGGTCATGAAAACTCTGATTCTTACCAGTTAGTTAGAAATGAGAGTGACATACAATTGCTGACATCTGAAATGAGGTGAGTCTTGTAAGACTGAGCCCTTTACGTGTGGGCTCTGCAGTCTCCAAGTAACTAATGTCAGAAGTGAATTGAATGATAGAGAACCAATTTGTGTCTGCAGAGTTAGACAATTGGTTAACAGGGAAAAAAATCTTCACATATTTGATGTCAGAGTAAAGATGTCACATATTTGATGTCAGAATAAAGAACTTGCTGGGAAAGAAATGCGGAAATCATTCTCATCACAATATTCTCAAAAACAAAAGCCTAGCAATGTTTTCAAATGACAATTTTAGTCCCCAAATTTCCTCTATTGCATGATCTGATACTGTCAAACAACTGAATTGGATTCTGTGTATCAGTTACTTTCTTGGTTGTAAGCAACAGAAACCACAATGGCTATTTTATGCACAAAGAGAAAATCAACCTGAAAGTATTGGGGAACTTACAGAATTCTCGAGATGTGGAAATAGCAGGAAGCACAGTTCATGCGCCAGCAGCACAGTTAAAGTGAAGACATGGAGCTGTTGTGGAGATACCTCCTGCCAAGTGTTAGGTGCCCACAGTTTGCATGGCAGACACCGGGGGCCCTGGACTCTGCTCCTGCTCCTTCCTCTGATATCCATGTCAGTCTTCTTGAATGAAACTCTCCAGTACCCAGACCACTGGGTATCACTATGTTTCAATTCTAAGTCCAGGGCAGATATTTTTGATTTGTCAAGACCAGGTCATGGGCCAACTCCTTGGCTGCAAGGGAAGCTAGGAGAGCGATGCTTAGGCACTTTCAGATTCAGACTCAGATTCAGTGTAAAGAGGGATATGGCTCCCATCAGGTCTCATGAAGGTGGGAAGTTCCTCAGAACTAAAAGGGGGATTTAGGTTCTGGGCATCCAAATAGAAAAACAAAGCAGTAAAAGCAAGTGGCCACTGAGCTTGGTGATCTATGACTATACACAGTCTATTTTTTTTTTAATTTTTTTTTATTTTAAAGAGAATAAAACAAAAGAGGACAGATCTAAGCAGATCAGAACAGAATATTGTAAGCAACACAGCACTTCACAATGAGACAATTGGATATTAACAGTAGCTATCATAATGTCTCTTTCTTTGAAATAGTTGAGCTTAGCTTTACACACAATAATGTCAAACATAACAAAATAGAATAAAACCACTCAAGAGAGTGAGAGTATTGCAAGGCATTCTGAACCAAATAACTGAAGATGGACAATGGCTACTATATTATCTCATTTTCCATAAAAAATTTGTTTATACTATCATACATATTTAAATCCAATAAGAGACAACATGATAGAACCAATGGTAATAGAAAAACAAGAGCATGGTAGGACTTCAGAGCAAGATGATATTAAATCAACACTGGCTGCCATATTGTCTTGCCTTCTAAGTAACTATTCATACGATCACATATATTAAGATCAAACAAAACAGAATAAAGCCATTCCAACCAATGAATGAAAACATAAGACTTCAAAGCAATATAATGGTGAACCATGATTACCATAAAATCTTATGTATTCTTACCATTTCTTACACTAGGGAGACTATATGGTATTTATATATGTGAGTTTGATTTATTTCACTTATGAGTATGGATTCAAGTTGCATCCATTTATTTATAAATATCTCAATGTGATCATTCTTTGTAGCTGAGTGGTACTCCATTGTATAAAAGTACCACAATTTTTTTATCCATTCCTTTGTTGATGGGCAATGTGGGCCTGGCTCCCTTTTTGGCGGACCTGGCTCCTTTGACTGAATGAAGGTCACTGGGCATGGTCCACTCAAGCCCCCAGAACCTCTGGAGCCCAGTCCAGTGCCCTAAGGGGGCTTGTCGGGCACCCAGCCACTGGGATCGATGGTCCCAAACCCTTTTGGGCCTGCCCTGGTGAGCTGCAACCCACCTCGCGGGCCTGGCTCACTTTTCAGTGGGCCTGGCTCCCCTGGTTGAATGCAGGTCACCAGGAGTGGTCCACTCAAGCCCGAGGAACTTCTGGAGCCTAGTCCAGTGTCCCAAGGGGGCTTGGTGGGCACCCAGCCACTGGGATCGATGGTCCCAAACTTTTCCCGGACCTGCCCTGGAGAGCTGCAACTCATCTCACGGCAGAGGCATGGGCCTGGCTCCCCTGGTTGAATGAAGGTTGCTGGGCACAGTCCACTCAAGCCCTCGATACCTCTGGAACTCAGTCCAGTGTCCCAAACTTTTCTGAGCCTGGCCTGGCGAGCTGCCTACATAGTCTATTGTAAGTGGGATAAGTGTGTTCTTACACCAGTTGACTGTGGCCTGTAAGGCGAGATAGATGCCTTTTGACCCAGAGCTGGGCTTTCCTGGGTGGTGGGTGGGCCCTTTCTTCTCTAAGAAGTGGGGTGTGAAACCATTCCTGGGTAATCCTATTTCTTTTATTGGTGCCAGATCATGAGTGGGGTCTTGAGATTACATTGGTACTTCATGATCTTTTGATGACTTGTATCTTGTGCTACCCATCTCAGATTACTTGGTAAATTACCACTGGTTGCGTTAATATGTCTGAAGTTTATGTGTATGCTACATGTTCATGCATCTTCCAAAGTCGGGGAAAATATTCTAGTTATTTGGAAATAAAAGGGGTCGGTAAGAAGCAAAACATATAATAATAGATATTTTATGAAAATCCAATCAGGGTAAGGTAAAAGAATAACAGAAGAACTTTTTTCATTATCTGAAGTTAGATTTAAAAATTGTGAAGCTAGGATTTTAAAATGTGAGAATATTTAGGCCCTGGAAGGAAAACGGAGATGTTTAAACATTGGCAAGTAGGTAAAAAAATTCCCATTATTATTGTTTACTTTATTAATTCTCTTGATCTACATCTGGATCAAATCTATTCTGAAGGTTTGCTATGTCTTAGACACGGTAGTTTCATCTGAAAAATAATGATAGAATTATGTCATAGGCCAGATTGCTGGGCAATTTTTTTTTGACAACATTGTTATATGTGAAAGGTATTGAAATAGATCACGCTTATTTATATTACTTTGATAAAGAAGAAATATGATGGCAAGTGAAGTAGTTAGTTGAGTTACCATTCAGCTGAGTTCTCAAAAGCAAGGATTTCCCAACTTTCCCTACAGGGCCAGCCTTTGTGGATTCTGGGGTTACTATTAGCTCTGTTCACCTCTGCCTGTATGGCTCAGTAGTATCCATGGGAATGAATGACTGTTACTCATTGATACAGAAAACTGAAAATTTTACTCATTGTCACTGAAATTGGAATTCATTTAATTTCACATGTTGCAAACATTGTTCATCTTTTGATTTTTTTAGCTATTAAAAATACATAATCCATTCCCAGGTTTATGGGCTATAAAAAAACAGATGGTGGTCAGATTTGGTGCACGGGGTATAGTTTACCAAGCCTGGTTTAAAATATTCTGTCCTTTCCTTATCTCATAGTTTCCAAGCCAGTTAGGATTAAGTGCACTTTTTATGAAGCACATCAAATCTTCTGTATCACAACTTTGTTTTTAAATAGTACAGTCTAACCTTTTATACTTCTTTTCCCAATCTGGCATTGGTAGCATCAATTTATATTGTCAAGAATGTAAAACGTGGATAACACTGGTAAGAGTTTATAGATTCAATATTTAAGTATCCTCTTTCACATTGCTTAGCTCTTCTTTTCCCAGTTTCAAAGGATAATTTCCAATCCCTCCCCTTTCCTTTTCATTTCAAATCTAATTTGTATATGACATCTGTAATCTTCTTTGGAAAAGATATTTGCCGTGACTCAAACAATCCCTCTGTTTGCTCTTGGTTTCTTATTCTTGAAATAAGAGAATACACATTTTAGTCCCAGATGAATAAGAGGAAAAAAGCCCCAAATTAAATGGAGTTGAACATCATCCAAAATGCAGGTTTTGCATAAGATGCCCAACTAATTGCCCCTAGCTTTTTCTGCTGTGTTAATTTTCTGCCAGTTGCTTATTTTCTCATAAATCTTGTACACCCTGTACGTGGAACAACAAGAGTACTGAAAGCTCACACTTGAAGTAGATAAGCAGAAAGAACTTAGCCATTTTATTATAAGAAGAAGAAGAAACAGAAACAGAGGCAGCAGCAGCAGCAGCAGCAGCCATTTTTATGCAATGTAGCCAATAATGAGGGTGTGTGTATACATTTCTTATAGGTAGATCTATGTGGATGGGGGGATACTAAACATTTATATCATAAAGTATATGCCCTCCGGGAGTTTTCAATTAAAGAATACTCCAAAATATATTTAAATAACAACACATATGCCATCTGAGTTAGCCAAGCGATATCAGTATTGGTAACAAATATCTCCTTTACTTTTCTCCTGCCAGAAATGCTTCATTGAAGGAGTTTTAGACTCTCTGAAATACTTCCTGGAAGGACTGACACATGCTTTCTTTTGCAATTCTGTCTTGCTACCACAACTTTGATGATGTTATTGTCTTGCTCCAGCTTGTTGAGCACCTTGAGATCACAGCTCTGAAGAGTCTTCCTAGCTTGATTTTCCTGTGCCCTAAAAGTAGGAATGTCTGGCTGTCATCTTTTGTTTCTGAGAATCCTGAATATTGTGTCACTTATGCACGGAAAAAATTTTCCCCTAATTTTTATTCTCTGCAGCAAAGCAGTTTCTTCTCTACACACATTTCTTATCAAATAGATGATTCAGTTCTTTTATTTTTTGAAATGTTTGTTGCAATCTGTTCCTTACATTAGAACTCAGAAATTGATCATTGAAGACTGTGCAGTGAATAATCTGAGGGTCAGATGCAAAGTTACAGCCATCCTTTCCCTCAGTAAGAATCCAATGACCAGGACAACCAGACCCTATCCTTTTCCCATGAGTCAGCACCACTCGTGGACTGTGGGGGGAAGAGAACAAGAAGAAAGCCCTCCCTGTGAATCAGCACCATGCACGGGCCTCCACTGCTGGGGGAATGGCCAGAGTCCAGTCCTTTCTGGCATGTGGGCTGGGAAACAGGAGGCACCCCCCTACTATCTTAAACAACCTACTGAGCCGGAAAGAAAAACACAGGCTGCAATGATGGCTATTGAGGTAAAATGCAATTTAATGTTGTGGTGTTTGATGTTTCACTGACTTCCAGGTCTGGGGCCAGTGGTCTGATCATCTCTCCAGAGGATAGCATTATGCAGTGTGGCATCTACGGGGGATCTCCTTCTGAGGGTGGTGACCATTGTTGATTGCCTATTGTCTTGTTTTGAGGTCTTGTGTCATTTTTATTGTTTTATTGGGTTGGGTTTTAATCTGTTTTGTTTTCTTTGATTTTGTTGTGTCCAATGGCATGGACAGCTGTTTGGAAGATAGCAGGGTATGTTATGGTAGCCATTTTGGATTTACTATTATCTATCTTGTTTTGAAGTCCTTTATTGCATTCCTTGTTTTTATTGCTTTTATTCTGTTTTGTTTGATTTTTACTATGTCTGAGGGTGTGGGCAGCTATTTTGAGGATGGCAGAGGGCATTACAGAGACCATTGTTGATTTCATATTGTTTTGAGGTCCCGTGTCACTTGCACTGGTTTGTTTTGATTAGCTTTGTTCTGTTTTGTTTTGCTTCATTTTATTCTCCTTAAAATAAAAAAAGAACCCAGTGACCTAAACTAAATGTATTACCTTAATTCTCCTTTCTTATTAAGTGAATTATTTTCTCTAACCATTTTCATATACTCATTCATCCAGAGCTGGGCCAGGCAAGTCCTATCAACCCCAATTAAATGCTCAGTGTTTACACACTGTGTGGCTTTCAGTCTGAGGTTTCTGCAAGCAAACACATTAAATAGCCAGAATGAGCTGCGCAAATGATAGAAGTTTTAGGGAGGTGCTCTGAAAGAATACATGCTTATGTATGAGTTGCGAAAGAAAGAATTCATAAAGATCCAGGATTTGAGCTGGGAGTTGAAACATGTACTGAATGTGAGTAGTCAACTGTCTTTCTACCTTGGTGCTCTGATTTATGTTTTAGGAGTTTATACTGTAAGACCAGAGATTATCTATGTGAACAAATCATCAGGCGATAGATAATAAAAGTGTCAAAAAAGCATGAAACAAATGAATAAAACATATTTAGAGGAAGAAATGAGTTGGAAAATGTGTTTCTTAGAAAAAGCATATCTTACATTAGTTGATATATTTTTAGACTATACATCAATGTATGTATCATGCCCTGTAGCAGTTTTCAGTTGTGTATGTAAAAGAAAAAAAGTGACTTTCTATCCAAGAAACTCTTCATGGAAAAAAATGGGCTTTAAGACATTCCTGAGCATTTCCTAAAGTCTCAAGAGTCTTGGATCAATTTAACTTATAGGATTTATAGGAAAAAGTTTCTTGGAATACCACCAAGATGAACTCCAAGGCAAAATGTTTTTTTGCCTTTGTTTAAGCAACTTTCTAGTAAATAGAGATTTTGTGTTCATCAGGTGCTTTTTTTAAAAAAAATTATTATGAAGAGAATAAAACCAAGCAAAATAAAACAGAATAAAGCCAATCAAAACAAAATAGTGTAAGTGATACAGGACTTCAAAACAAGATAATAGGAAATCAGCAGTGGTTACTGTAATGTCTCTTGTTGTCTTCAACATAGCTGCCCCTAACTTCAGACACAGTAAAACTCAAACAGAACAGAACAGAATAGAACAGAACAGAACTAATAGAAATAAAACAATGAACACAATAAAGGACTTCAAAAAAAGGTAATAGTAAACCCAAAATGGTTACCATAATATACCTTCTTACCTTTGAAATAGCTGTATTCAATGACATTGAATACAATAAAATCAAACAAGACAAAACAGAATAAAGCCAAACCAAAAAACAATGAAAATGATACAGGACTTCAAAACAGGATAATAGGGAGTTAACAATGCTACCACCCTCAGAAGGAGATTCTCATAGATGCTACATTGCTTATTGTTGTCCTCTGAATAGATGATCAGACTACCAGCTTTAGGCCTGCAAAGTCAGCAAGACACTAAACACCATGAGCATTCAGGTGCATTTTACCTCAATAGCTATTATCACAGCCTGTGTTTCTCTGGATCACCCAGTTGCTTACGGGGTGGAGGAGCCTTGGATCTTCTTGTCTCCCAGCCCACATGCTGGGAGGGGCTGGCGTCTGGTTCTCCCCACAGCAGCCTATACATGGCACCTACTCCAGAGAGGGTTTGGCTTCTTGATGGCTTCTTGTTTTCCTCCCCCACGGTCTGTGAAAGGTGCCAACTCATAGGAAAATGCTGGCATCTCAGTTTTTCCCCCAGAAAAGAATATTTGTGCCTGTAGTTTTCCAAAATGGAGATGGGGGAAGGAATGCAACTAGTTCTCTGGTTGTTATCATTATAGTTAGGTTTGTATTGATCTGAAGAAAAAGGAATACTGTTTAAATTTGGTGTAGGGAGAATTAATTGACTGGTAACTGTCAATTAATTGTGAGATTATAGTTGCTTTATGAAGGATTGCCTCAAATTCTTTCATTTCTTTTTGGATAAACAGCAGCATAGGATACTTGTTTTGGATTGAAGATTTGAGTTTTCCCTACCCCCAAATTCATATGTTGAAGTCTCCTTGTAATGCTATTTGGAAATAGGGCCTCTGATACTTAGATTTAGATGAGACCATGAAGATTTGTCCTAATTATATGATTAATGCCTTTATAAAAATAGGAAGAAAGTACAGGACTACCTTCTTTTTTCTATCATGTCAGCATAGTTTGAGGCGGCCAGTAAGAAAGGAAGAAGGCCTTTGTCTATAACTGAATCTTCTAGAACCTTAATCTTGGACATCGAATTTCCATAATTGTGAGAAATAAATATTTGTTGTTTGAGCCTCCTAGTCAGTAGTATTTTATACAGCTATCTGCCATGGTTTGAAGTTCCTGTCTAAAACTCTTCTGACATTTAATTGCCACTGTCACAGTGCTAAGAAATGAGACCTTTAAGTAGTGATTAGGTTACATGGACTCTACCCTTATGAATAGATTAATGTCATTTTCATTAAATGGAGTCAGTTATCACAGGAGAGGGTTCCCGAAAAGCAAGTAAATTCAGCATGATTTTTGGTCTCACCTGTGTCCACTTGCGCTGTTGTAATATACTGTGGAGTCTGGGCAAGATGCCAGCACCATGATCTTGGACTTGCCAGCTTCCAGATCTCTGAGACGTATAAACATTTCCTAGATTACTCCATTTGTAGTATTCTGTTTTAGCAGCAGAAAGTGGACTAACACAGAAAACTGGTACTGAAAGTAAGATACCAAATACCATGCTATTATTATTCACAATAACTTAGAAAAATCTCAAGAGTATTATGGAGAGTAAAAGAAAGCCAAACTCAAAAAGTTATAAACTATATGAATTTATTCACATAATAATTATTGAAATAAAAAATCATAGGGATGAAGAGAACCATTCTGCTAGGGATTAGGGTTGATAGGGAAAAGGGAATAGGTATGGCTACAAAGGGGCCACATGAAGGACATATTTATAGTGCAAGGGTTGTTATGTGTTTGAATTCTGACCATGGTTGCATAATTCTGATAAAATCAGCTGCAATTATACTCACGTATTACACCAATGTCAGTATCTGATTTCTATGACATACTACAGTTATGTGAGATCTAACCAACGGTGGAAACTAAGTGAAGAGTATTGGGATCTTCTTGTACTATTTTGTAACTTCTTATGAATCTATAATTATTTCAAAGCTCTATTAATTTAGTGTCTGTAGTCAGCCTGAATTCAAATTGCAGAAAATATAAGAAATTAGTTCTAGTAAATGACATACCATGATTTCCTTTATTACATATACACATATATTATTTTTTGTGCTTTCTTAGTATATTGACCCTTTGATCATTATGCCATGTTTCTCTTTGACTCTAGCAATATTTATTGTTTTAAAATGTAGTTTTTCTGACATTAGTACAGCCACTCCAGTTCTCTCTGTCTCTGGGGCTACTGCTTGTGTTATCTCTGTCTATCTGTCTCTGTCATCTATTTACATATCTACTTTTACTTTCAATTTTTTGTCTTTGAATGTAAAGTATGTTTCTGTGGACAGTATTAAATTGGATCTTTTTATACAATATTAAAATATCTGTCTTTTGATGAATTATTTAGCCCATTCACATTTAATGTAATTATTAACATAGTTGGATTTACTTCTTATTTTGAATGTCTCAGGTTGTTTTATTCTTCTTGAATGTTTTATGACACATTAACAAAGCTTTTTATATACCACTTCAGTCTCTCTGTCAATTAAGATCTTTTGTTATTTAATGTGTTGTTCTAGTGATTACAATATACATCTCATAATCTACTCAGTTAATTCAGGTATAATGCAGCAACTTTACTCCAACATAATTCTTCTCCTCTTTTGCTATCCTGTATATTTATTACATATAATATAGATAAAATAAATCTTACAATTTAGTGTTGTAATTGTTGAATTAGACAATCTTGTATTTTAAAATAAATTGAAAGGAAACAAAAATATGAACAAATGTATATGTATACATATGTCTTCTATACTTATATACATACTTCATTCTCCTAGGGTTATATACATACTTGCCAAATCTGATACTCTTTATTACTTCCAAAGCTTATAAGTTAATACTTGTGTGATTTCTTTCAGCATGAAAGATGTGTTTCAATATTTCTTATAAAGCAGGTCTACCAGCAACAATTTTCTTCAGTTTTTTATTAACTTGGGATGTCTCTTTTTTCTTTCCACTTTTGAAGGATAGTCTTACTAACTGTAGATTTCTTGGTTGACAATTTATTTCTTTCAGTACAAATGGTCCCAGACTTATGATGGTTGAATTTTTTAATTTTACGATGTTGTGAAATTGATATGAATCCAGTAGAAATTGCACTTCAGATTTTAAATTTTGACCTTTCTCTGGGCTAATGATATGCATTATGCACTCTCATGTGACACTGTGCAGTAGGGGGAGCTTCAGCCCCCAGTAGTCTTGTGCTCCTGTAGGTGAACAACCTCTGTGGTGTACTGTTACTAAGCCATGACACCTGGTAGGTTAAGTATAATAAATATGTTTTTGACAGTTGATATTTTCAACTTATGCGTTTATTGTTATGTAACCCCATTATAAGTTAAGGTGCACATCTACTTAGAATATGGATTATATTGCCTTAATGGATTATTTTGCTTCTAACAAGGAGTCAGTCATAATTACATCATTGTGCTTTATATGTGATGTCATTTTTCTCTTATTGTTTTTGGGCTTTTTCTGCTTATACTTGCTATCATGTTTTTGACTGTGACATGATTTGATATGGATTTCTGTATTCATAGTACTGTACTTGACGCTGAGGTTCTTGGATTGTTCGATTAATGTTTTTTCAAAATCAAATTTAGTAAGTGTTAACCCATTATTTCCTTAAATGGATTTTCTACTTCTTTCTCTTTTATTTCTGTATATCTCTTTCTCTTAAATGTTGTCCCATACATTTTTGAAATTCTGCTAATATTTATTCATTCTTCTGATTGGATAAATTTCACTGATTTATTTTCCAGTTTATTGATTTTTCTTCCTTCTCATATCTCAAACAGGCTGTAGACTAGATCTTTGGTCATTGTTCATTTCAACTCTGGAATTTCTATTTGTTTCTTTTTAATTGCTTTTACCTCTGCTTTTACTGAGATTTCCTGTATGTTGAGTTAGTCTCATCCTGTTTCCCTATAATTATGTAAGCGTGGTTTATTTAATTCTTTGAATGTAAATATAGCTATTTTAAAGTTGAAGTCTACTGAATCTGACCTTTAGACCCACTTGAAGTTAGTTACTTTTGTCTACTTTTCCTCTTTCTCTTGAGCATAGTTCATACCTTTATGCTTCTTTGCATGTCTTTTCACTTTTTTGAAAAAACTGGACACTTTAGATTATTAGATTTTTTTGAGAGTTTTATTTTATATCTTTTATCTTCTTGGATTTGACCTGAACGTTTATCTCTGCTCAGTTTTTAAATATTTATTTTTATTTTTTGTCTGGTTTCCTAACAGTTGTTTCTGTGTTTTCATATGTTAGATACCAACCAACAATTTAGGCTAAGATTGTATTCAAATATCTCAAACCATAATCCTCCAGCACCTGCTGATGGGGCTTTGTGTTCATTTGGGAGCATATTCAATGTTAAAGCTGTTCCTTTGCTTTGGTTCTTCCTTTCTGCCAGCCAGCTCACATTTCCCTTGCACACCTGCTTAGTTTGTGAGTTACACAAGAATGTATGGGATTGATTACCTAGGCTCTCGGTGGCTCTTTCATTTTCAGAGGTAGGGAGGTTTTTTGCCTTTTTTGTATCTATAGGTGATTACATGTTTTTAAAACACAAAACATGCTGATGTTTTATTTACAAATTCAATTTATGATTAAAGGAGAGAGAATTTATATTCCCAGGCCAATACTTCTCTCTTCAGAAATACGACAGCAGATTCCCATTTTTGGATTAGGTCTTTGAATTTGTGGGCCCTGATGTTTTTCAATTCTTTATATGTTCTAGATATAAGTCCTTTGTTTAAGGGACAGCTAAAAATTTTTCTCATTCTGTGGGTTTTCTCTTCATTCTGTTGGTGATTTCTTTTGAAGTGTAAAAACTTTTTAATAAGAGATCCCAGTTGTAGGTATACATGTATAAATATATGTATGTATATGTATGCAAGATAGATAACTATGCTGCTAATCTCTGTTAGTTCATCCAAAAGAACAATTTGTGCTGTCATTGTTTGATTGTTTGATCATTTTTTTGTGCCTAGATTTAGTAACCTGAACAGCTACTTGAGATAATATACAATATATTAAGTGGTGTTAATTTCCTAGTATTTTTTGAAATTCTATATCATTTCTCTTCTTTTTTTCTGTTTTGCTTTTTAAAACAAAAAAGAAATAATCACAACAGAAGTGATACTGTGATACAAAATATAACATATATTTAAATGGGTGTCAACTATGGATTTAATTTAATTTTTATCTTGGCAGGTGAGTGACCTGGGTAACAGTGACTGTAAGGCCATTTGTGTGGTGGGGTGACTTGGTTACTGTATCCATAACAGTGGTGATGATGTGATGCAGATCATCAAGTTCGTTGTTTCAAAGAGAATTAATTAATGGGCTTATTTTAAATTCAAGCAGGATTTTCAAGTTATGAACATGTTGCAAACTTATGCTTTAAGTCTAATAACTAGTTATTCATGTTAATGGAGATAAGCAAAAGTGTGATCATGTCCAAATATTAGACAAAATGAAGATCACACAAGCTGCTGTGGTTTTAAAAATATTTCCACTGGAAAATAATCCTTGTCAGATGCAGGTTTTAGCCACTAAGATTAAATACTGTATGTATTCTTTAGTTTCATCTTGAGATTTGTGCAGGAACTGTATTGTTAACCATTTTGCAGATCAAGGAAACATGGCTGAGAAAAGCTGCCCAAGGACAGCCGTATAAAAATATAATGCAGATTAGAAACCCAGATGGCCTGACCTGCAAGATTATGTTCATGTGGTGTATGACTGTGCATTTTGAAAATTCACAGAACTCTTTCCCAGTGGAGGGTAATATGAATTTTAAAGGTGAGACTTTTTCATTTCCGTATTTTTCCTTCCTGTTGAACTTGTAGCATTGCTCCTGAGACTGATTAGAAAGAGTCCACTTACAGCAGTTTTAGCCTATTTGCTCATCTACAACTTCCCTAGGGCAGAGCAGTAATTGCTTTTACATACTCTAAAGCTCTTGCTTTACCTGAGAAGACAAAATATATAAGCACAATTGCTTTGCAGTCGCTTAAATATGGGCAATCTTCCCTTTGCCTCCCAAATTTTAGAAAAGCTTAGGTAAACATCTGTGATCTTAAACTTGGCATCTTGAAAATTCGCAACTTTTAATCTTGATGTAATAATCAGACTAGTGCTCCCAATTCAATGGTTTCTCTTTCCTTCATTATATGCAGAATACATGATGATCACTGAAGAATAAAAAATTAACCATTATTTTTCCTCTTCAGTAAAAATATTTGTGATATGTTAAGATATTTTATATTACCCTTGAGTTTTATTTATTTATTTCCAGTATGATTCTTCTTTAAATATCACATTTGGGGGATCAATAAAAAAATGAAAAAAAGATCATGCTTGGCTTCTATGCTTGAAAAACAAGTGACAAATTTGAATAATATATCAGATATCTGAGAGAAGAGTGATTTGTTAAAATTTGTTAATTTTTTGTTTTGAAAGTGTCTGACAAGAGGGGATAGGAAGTTTCCTGTCCTCTGAAATGACGCATGACTAAATGGACTGAGAATGCTAGCCTTTCTTTACCTTGCTTCCGAGAATGAATGTGGTCCAAATCATTGTAGTCTCTCTGATGCTCACAAGAGATAGAAAAGGTCTCATGAACAAGAAACCTAAGCTAGTAGTCTTTGTCATTGCAAAGGACTTTCAGAGTGTTTAGGGTGATTCTAAATCTGAGGGCCAGAGGAACTCATAGCACCGGAAGCCAAACTCTGAGTGAAAAATGAGAAATATGGGAGTATCTTATTTTTTCTTGCTGGTTGTTCTGAGGTTTAAATCAAATTCATCTTTTTGTCAGAGGCTATTTTCCTTACAACTTTATTCATTTTTAGCTGACTCAGTGTTCTAAGAACTAAGAGCTTCACTTTCCACTCTGTGACTTAGAAAGGTCAATTTTAGGCCATGTTGGACCTTGGGTCGCTGGGAAAGCAGGCAGCTGCCAGCCTGGCGCTCTGGTAAGTGGCTGTGGCCTGGCAAGCTGTGGCCGCTCCAGGGCGAGAACCATATCAGCGTTTCCTGAGACCCGCACATGCCATGTTGGACCTTGGGGTGCTGGGAAACAGGCAGCCAGTTCACCCCTCTGGGCAGCTGTGAGCCTACCAGGGCGTGGGCTAAGAATCAAACATCCACTCCCCCACCCCCAGCAAGTGAGAGCCGGAGATCTGAGCATGTCTTGCGAGTTTAACTATACGCGATATAGCAAATAAAGGGGATTTTCTTCTGCCATCTCTTTGAGGGCAAATATTCAATATTCTGTTCTTGCAATTTCAGTATTTCCTTCGATATTGCTCTGCCTGATTGAAAGAACAAATATTGTGAAAAAAACCAGATGTACTATTGTGCCTATTTCTGTTGTCCGGGTGGCCTGCTGTGAGGTTCTGCATAAATAAAATAAAAAATAATAATAAATAAGAAAAATTTTTAAAAAAGTAAAGAACAACAGCAAAACAGATCAGCAAGGTACTGAGCAACCTGAAACATGATATAACTAAACAGATAATCGACTTAAAAAGCAAAAGGAGGAAAAGCAGATGCTCTAAAGGATATAACTGCATGTATATTTAAGAATGTAGGAATGATAATTATGCTGCTAAGTTTTTATTGGATCAGAGAATGGAGCTGTTTGCAGTCTCACTGTTTAAATATCCACTTTGTGTGCTTTGATTTTGTAACTTGAACAGCTACATCCAGGAAGATGATATATATTGTATCAACTAGTGATTTCTTACTGTTCATTTTTTTTTGAAATTCTGTATTGTTTCTACCCTTTTTTTCTGTTTTGCTTTATTTTTCCCCTCTCTTTAAATAAACTAAAAAAAGAGAAAGATCAATTTTAATATAAAGTAGAAACTTCTAGAAGGTTCATTATTCCTGAAGTTTGATCACAAATGCCCTATAGCTGTGGATAACCTCGGTCTCCAATGTATTAATTGTTCTAAAAATCACTACCAATATTACCCATGTAAACCTAAAAGGGCTGTTCATTTTCATCTGACCTCTCAAGCACACACTTTTAACTGACTACTACATACAGACCTATACAATAAAAAAATGTAGTCTGGTGACTTCTAACAATGAAATGTAAGTAAACTATAATAGATTTATTAGGTCTTAAATGTGAGAATTGTGTCCCAATGCATTGAATGCTTCTGTAACTTTTTGAAAAAGCATAATTATTTTCATATTGTCTCTCCGAGTAAGTGGGGTCTCAAACAGGGCACTTAAAGAAATGGTTTGAAAAATAAAAGTTTCAGGACGATGTGATAAGAAGGAAAAATTGAGGAAACTATCTGTTACGGTTTAGATCTTCTGCCATGACTTGTATGTCTTAGAGCCAGCTGGCCATGGATGGAAACTGTGAACCAAAACAAATCTCTCCTTTAAGATGTGGGTACTAGAAATCCAGAACAGGGAAGTGACTAATACAGATTTTTGTACCAGGAAAGTGGGGTTATTGCTGTGACTGTATTTGACCTTGTTCTCCAGAAGCCTTTGCAGGAAGAGTTTGGAAAAATTTGAAGAGGCTGCCTGGAAATACCTTAGATTGCTGTTAACAGAGCTTGATGAGTAATTCTAGTTGGAGCACAGAAGACCAGAGTGCTGATAGGAATGTGGACAGTAAAGACCAGGTGCAGAAGGTTTCACTGGAAACAAGCACTCCATTGGTAGTTAATCTAGAGGCCAAATATGTTACACTCTGGCAGAAAATGTCTACATTTTGTCCACATCCTGAGATTTTGGAGATAAGAGCAGTGGATTAATTAATGTGGCAGAGAAAATTTCAAGGAAGTCCAATGGTTTAGTTTTGGCATGGGTACTGCTGGCTGCTTTAGTTCATCAGTAGTGAGAATCTGGGGAAAAAACAGAGCCAAATGATTTAAAAAGCTGGAGCAGGAAAGTATGATTGGTGAAAAGATTAGCTTTATGAAAAAGCCATACATGCTTTTGTATCAGGACAATAGGAAAGATGGCTTAAATGCATCTCAGGAATTGGTGAGACCTGACCCATCAAGGGCTTAAAGGGGCAAAAGTACAAATCTTTCATTGGAAAAGAAAGCCTGTGGGACTCATGCTTGTGAAGGTTTCCTCTTTGCACAGGCCTCAATCATCCAGGCACTCAGAGACTACTACATCCATAGTCCAAGTGGGCCTGGCTACTGCTTAAGGTGGCAGAAGCCTTTGGTGTCATCCCATGGTGGATGTAAGAGTTATAAGCTCATGAATGTAAGAGTTATAAGCTCATGAAGGGTTCCACCAAGATTTCAGAGGATATCCTGAGAGTCTAGGCAGTATGTCTCTGAGGGGGCAGTGTGTGAAACTGTGAGAGTGACGCGAAAAATGGAGACCTTAGGAAACAGGATATGCCAGGAATGTGGAATGTCTGCTGAGAAACACTGCAGACCGAGAATAGGACCAACTTGAGAGATGAGCCATGTGGGCTGCAACTCAAATTCTATAGGGAGCAGGGTCATCTAACACCTTTGGATCCCACAAATCACCTGGAGCTATGTGATTTAATGGTTTTTGATCTTGCTTTTGTCCAAGTCCTTTCTAGGCTGCTGTTCCTCCCTTCTGTAATGGAAATGCTTACCCTGTGCCACTGTATGATGGGAACATTTAGTTTAGCTACTAGCTAAGAGTTTGGCTTGTGTCTCAGAGGAGACTTTGGACTTAGACTTTTCAGCATCGCTGGAACTGTTGAATTTGATGACTATCAGAGATGAACTAAAGGTAATGAGCTTCTTGGGATTCTGGGGGAAAATGTTATGGTTTAGACCTAAAGAGTCCCCTATATGTCTCATATTTCAGAGGTGGAGTCTGGTTGGAGGAGGTTGGTCACTGGAAGTGTGAACTGGATGGATGTGCTATTGTTACCACCTCTGCTTTATGGCTACTATGGAGTGGGCAACTTTTCTCTGCTATGCCATTGTCATGCCACATATGCCTTACAACCAACTGACCATAGACTGAAACCATGAGCTAAAATAAACATGTCCTTCAAGTTGTGGGTATCTGGTATTTTGTGCTAGCAATGGGAAAATGGCTAATATGCTTTCTAAAGGTGGCCTTTCCATGTGAAATATAATATGATTGAGATCTGTAATTAGACAATCTAGAAATTGAAACATAAGGGATTGAGGCCCTGGAGGATGAACAAGAATAATTAGGAGAAGAAGAATAGCCCTTAGAAATATCTCAGAGAGTATCACATTGACAGAAAGTCCCAGAGTCCCCATGCAAACTCCAAGTTATGAAAAACTTGACGAGGAGATTTCTCTTCAAATTCCTCTTGGGGAAATAATAAAAAGAAAAAGAAGATTTTTTCTTTCTTTATGTAAAGACATTGTGAGACATGCTAAAAAGAAACTGCTAGTATAGAAAACAAATGAGGCAGAGTTGGCACTGAGATGTAATTTTTCCACGAAGCTCTTTAGAATTCAGATTTGACTTTGTGGAATATCAGCTATTATTTATGACCATGCTTAGCTGTGTCACTACATAAATAATAAATGTTTGTTCCATTTTATTTCTAAGAGCATAAGATGCTAGGATGATCTTAGAAATACTAGTCCTTCTCTCTGACAGTTATTTGAAGGTTTTTCTGATCAGTCAAAGTGGAAGTCATCATTCTTCTCCATGAGACAATAAATTTGTGACAGTGGCTACAAGAAAAATATAAGACATATTTTCTGTGTTCTGATTTATTGGGAGAGTTCATTAAAATTGTCAGATGAAGCTTAACTTTATATATATAAAATATATATAGATATTATTGTGTGATCTATTAATTTTACACTTTAGAGTATATGACAAATGTGTGTAAATATCAGGCAGCCATCATACAGAAATTACAATGAATTTAGAAAACAGGAGATTTAATTTCTGGCTGCACAGGTGATAGAAATCAAATGGGAGATAGTCTAAGGATTAGTAACATCAGGAAGCTGTTACCACCTTGTTTTACTTATCTATTGTTGCATAACAGTAATGCCCCAAATACCTCACATGGTTTCTGCAGGTCATGAATATGGATGTAGATCATATGGATTTTTCTGGCTCTACAATCTGACCTGTGGGTATCTGGCTGGGTGAGGGATCGCCTCATAAGATCACCCAGGTGATGCTTGGTAGGCTTTGTTCCCTTGCCATGGGGGCCTCTCCCCAGGGTAGCATTAAGTCATAGCAAGCTGGTTTCCACAAGTAGCCTAAGACAGGGAGTGAGAGTGAATGAGAAAGTAAGCCCAGCTGTATTCCGAAGTAGACAGTCTAGTTTCCCTTGCTGGAAGTCAGTCAAAAAGGGACCATGAATGCGTCAGCACTCTTATAAGACTATACAGAGTGGGTTAAATCAAGCAATGTATCTGAGGGCAAACAGTCCTGCAGACAGAATATATGCTTTACACATTCATGACAGATACACAGCAACAGGTTCCTGACTACTGCAGTTAACTCAGGCATACCAGTGGATAATTTAAATTCTTTGAGGTTAATGTAGTGGTAATTTTTGCTCATTGGAAACCACATGAAATACTAGCTCAAGGTAGTTCACAGGTTCCACATTAGATTGTGCTAAATTCCTTTTTGATATCTTGCAGTTGCTGGGACCTGCCTATTTGAGTGACTAGAATTGGGGGTGTATTTATATGTGGAGGACCTATGAAAAAATCCTAGGCCACTAACTGAGAAAGTTTGAAATCAGGCATTCCTTCTATTGTGACTCACCATAGCCATTTGATAGAACATGTCTGGAGAATTTAAGTCTTCAATGCTATAGTGTTTAGCTTTCTGCTTGTCCTCATCCAATTTTTACCTGAACTCTGCAGAATTCAAGGTAGGGGTGTGAGAATCATGTAGATCTGATAGTGCACAGTGAATAGAGGTTTAGCATAAAACAAAGAAACACTGTGGGTCCTGGAGAGCAGCACTTTTATATTTTAGTGGTTCATTTGCAAAGGCTGCTGTTTGAAAGGAAGAAGAATCTAGAGGCATAAATATGTATGGTTTAGCCAAACTCAACAGCTTTCAGCTCTTTACATAGCCAGCGTTCGCACACAGCTTCAGCCTTTGCACCTGCTGTCTATGTTGCTACAGCAGACTCCCTCCTCTCTGCACCCGTCCACCTCCAGCAGGGACTGATTTCCCTCCAGGCTTTAGCCAAGACTCTTTGTCTCTAGGAAAGTTTCCTTTGTTCCCAGATTGGCTTGGTGGCTTCTGTGTTCCATAGTGGCTGGTAGCCCTCCATTATCATCACAATGCATCTTTCTTTCTTCTCCTTGTGTTGTAAGTTGCATAAAGCAAGGACTCATTGTTGTCAGGACACCATTGTATGTTTGGGACCTATTACAGTGCTTGGCAGCTAGGAAGTCAGTAAATATTTAAGGATGGTTATCTGTTTAGGAATCAGTTTTAAAAAGGGAGATTGCAGCTTTCAGTCCAGTGAGCCAGGGCAAATGCTTTCATTGGTGACAAAGTATTGGTTACATTCTTAAAAGATGTTACAAAGGAAATGGTACTTTAATAGGAAATGTACTTAAAAAGGTCAACATATTGACATTATGACTCAAATTTTCATAAGAAAAACTTAATTTATAGTAGACAGTTGTGCCCTCTCTTGTCTTTTCAATATTATTCAGCAATTTCCAATTTCTCTTCCAGGCTACTAAAATCTGTGGGAGGAAGCAAAAAGGTTTTTCTTTTTTATGGAGGGGGTAGTTTTAGTGTATTTTATCATGAGGAGCTGAGCACCTGCTCTGTGGCCATCTTCTGGCCATTGGTACCCAGGGGGTGCAGCTGGCCCTGCCTGGTTGTTGAATGTCATCTGTCGGTAGCTGCCTGGTTACTGGGCATCAGTTGCTGCCAGTGATGATGTTTAGGTCCTGCTCTACCTATGGCCTTGCATAATGTATCTTTCTTCTCTCAATTGTGGGTCTCCTCTTCATCTCTTGGTCTTTAGAAAGCCCAAGAAATCTCAGTTGCCCCTTCTGTACCATGTGTGTGTGTGTGTGTGTGTGTGTGTGTGAGGTTTCCGTAGGTCCATGCGTCAGTGCCATTGCTGTCACCTAAGCATCATGTCCCTGTATTGTCAGGATAAATGCCAGCCCCCTTGGGGCAGTATGTACTCTCTTCAGGATGTTCCCTGGAAAGCCAGACCCAGCTGATTTCCTCTGTTTTTCCACTAAGCCTCCTTGTGGGTCCTATTATTTTCTACTCCTCATAACAAAGGCTCAGAATGAAGAGAGCCTGCCTCAGTGTCTAAGGTACTGTGCTAACCCTGGTCTTGTAGCCCATAAGCCGGTGTCTAAACTTTATTTTATATGCTCGCTAAGCTCAATCTTCTAAGCTTTTTTTTAAAAAACAAAATACAACCACTTTTCACCTTAGTGCCTACCTCTGACTAATGAAAAGGATTTTGACTTTTGGAGTATTATTTTTCCTGTGTGCATAAAAGCATTTGAAACTCAAAGCTGGGCCATGACTTCATGGCTGAGGCGGTATCAGCCCTGCTTTTACCCAGGGATGTGGGCCTGTGTTCATGACTCAGCTTTACTGGTGAAAAGAGTAACAAGTTCAAAGAACAGAGGTGGGGGAGTGAAGGCAGGTGAGAATTTATTCATCTTTATTTTATTTATATTAATTTTACTTTATTGTAAAGGGGATAAAACAGAATAGAAACAATCAAAACAAACAGTGTAAAAGATACCGCACTTCAAAGCATTATGAAATCAGTAATAGTTACTATAATGCCTTTTGATGTCTTTAAATAGCTGCAGATAACTTTGGACAATGTAAAAATCAAACAGAATGGAATAGAATAGAAATAATAAAAACAAAACAGTGAATGCAATAAAGGACTTCAAACAAGCCTATAGCAAATCTAAAATTGCTACCATAATATATCTTGCTGTCTTTCACATAGCTACTCCTGCCATTGGATTTGACATAATCAAACAAAAGACAATAAAACCCAACCCAACAAAATAATGAAAATGACATAGGACTTCCAAAATAAAACCATAGGGAATCAACAATGGCTGCAGCCCTCAGAAGGAGATCCCCTCTAGATGCCACACTGCATACCACTATCCTCTGAACCCATGATTAGAACCACTGGCCCTAGGCCTGCAATGTTAGTAAAACACCAAAGCACCACAGGCATCCAATTGAATTTCACCTCTATAGCTATCATCACAGACTGTGTTTCTCTGAATAAGCTAGTTGCTTACCGTGTGTGTGTGTGTGTGTGTGTGTGTGTGTGTGTGCGTGTGGGTGTGTGTGGTACTTCTTGTTTGTCAACCCACGTGATGGAAGGGGCTGGAATTTGTTCCAGTCCAGCAGCAGCCTGTGCATGGCACCAGACAAGGAAACTTAATATCCCAAAATATTATTCTACTCCATTTGTAGTAATTGCTTATATTGCATTTGTATTCTATTTATAGGAAGTTTTAAAGTATACAAACGCTTTAGCGCTTGATGTAGTGGAATGATGGATAGGAACCTAAACGTTAGACCAGCTTTTTAATCATATTCTAGCCACTCACTAGCAATGTGATGTTGGATGAGCTGATTTAACTTTCTTCATCTGTAAAATGCAGATAAAGGGATCTAAGAACAAAACCACACTCACAAAGCTATAATCAACATTAAAGCTTCATCTAGGTAAAGAATTTAGAATCAGCACATACTATTTATTGGCATGATTTTTACTTTAAGATGTGGAAGAATATAAATTAGAAGAACACTATTTTTTAAGCCTGCATTAATCTCTTTGGGGGCTGACTACTGTCAAATTTGTTCCAATCCAGGCTCAATGATGGATCTCCTCCTACTGTAAAGTTGGGTAGGAAAATAGAGGTCTTTCATTGCTTAAATATTTGCATTTGTACCATTGATCTGGTCATTCCTTATGACCCTGTGGGGCCTTTTGGCCAGGCAGGACTTGCAGGTTCTCTTGGTCAATGTCAAAAGCCAGAGCATTTCTAGCCTGGCTTCCAGAGTGGAGGCAGGGATCCAGGAATGGTTCCAACCTTCATTAAACCTGCAGCACTGCACACATCTCTCACGTCTGTGCCTCCCCATCCAAGAGCATTCCCTTCTCCCTGCCTTTTCTGGGCCAAACTAACATAACCCACTAGGAGCTCACACTTTGGAAAGAGAAGCCAGCAAAGAAGATTGTTGTCAGGAATATTTCTGCTTCAGCAGTGCACTTCTTATGTTTAAGCAAAGGTCTAGAGTAGCAGAAACAAAGCAGACCTTAGTGCCTCAGTAAATTGGTCCGCTATGCTTGAATAAATGGATGCAGATATTATAATGATGCCATCGTACAATGGAAAGATAAATTTATTTTTAGCAGTAGTGAAGTCTTGTTGGTGTTAGGTTAGCCACTAGGAACGATGCTCTCACAGCAGATACATTTGATGAAGTTGTCTTCAATAGTTGCTTCTGTTCTTTGTGTTCATTTTCTTCTTTTGTCTTTTGAAAAACACAGGCTTCTATTTGAATGCAGTGCGCTTGGTCTCTGTGTTGTAGCAATTTTGAAGCTTTCAGGGCTTTGTTGGGGAGGCAGCCGCCACATACTATACAAAGTAGGCTTGGAGAATGCTACTCGCCTGCTGCCATGGGCCTGCCATTTAAATATGATTCTTGGGGGTTTTCTTTCAAATACAGCTCTCTTTCTGTTGGTAGTCCTAGAGTCTTCTGCTGTCTCATTGTTGGATCTTTTCTTTTTTCCATTTTTGAAGAAATTTTCCATGATATTTAGTTTGTGCTCCCTTTGGCTAGGGTTAGTTTGTGAGTTTATCAAAACTATGACTAAGACAACTGTGGTGTGGGAAAGACGCACACATGGAAGGGGTAAAAAAACTAATGGGAAGACGTAAAGCCTAACACCAGAGAGAGCTGTACAACTAAAGTATGTTGACCAAAGCCCGCCACCAAGAGCAGCTTGCCCCTTCTCACTCGCTGGTAGGGTTTTGATATGAGTCTGTAAACAACTGATTTATTTTGGCCTTTGTGTAGTCAAACCTCTCTGCTAATATTAATCTGTATTTGCAGCTGCTCTGTAGCACTAGCATCAGTGTCTTCACACCACCTCAGATTCTCAGGAGGTGCGTGCAACCTGGATGTCTCATATGCACAGTTCACACCAGGGTTTACACTCCCGTGAGAATCTAGTGACACTGCTGATCTGACAGAAGCTGGAGCTCAGGTGGAAATGTGAGTGACTGAGAGTGGCTGTCACTGGAGATGAAGCTTGCTCACTGCTTACCTCCTGCTGTGCAGCCTGGTATAGCTGTGGTTTGGGGGTTGCAGTTCCCTACATTAGATTGCAAGTGCTGTATAGCAAATCTTTTTGTATATTCTTCCAATGAACTGCAACAGTCATTCAATTAGCCTTTCACTGCCGTCTATTGGGACGCAGAGGGACCATTGCACATCTATGTCTGTGCTTTTTTTTTTTTTTTAATTTTTAAAATTTTATTTAAAGAGGGGGGAAGCAAAACAGAAAAAAGGGTAGAAACACTACAGAATTTCAACAAAAAAATAAACAGTAAGAAATCACTATTTGATACATTACATATTGTCTTCTTGGATATAGTTGTTCAAGTTACAAAATTAAAGCATACAAAGTGGACAGTCAAACAGTGAGGCTGCAAACAGTTTTGATCCAACAAAAACTTAGTAACATGGTTATCAATCCTACACACTTAACTATACATACAGTTATCTCTTTTAGAGCACTTTCTTTTCCTCCTCTTGCTTTTTTTTTTAAAAAAAATTTTATTTAAAGAAAAAATTTTGAAACAGAAAGAGGGTAGAAACAATACAAAATCTCAAAAACAAAACATAACAACAAAAAAAATAGTAACCAGTAAAAAATCACTAGTTGATAATTACATACTTTCCTCTTAGATGCAGTTGTTCAAGTTACAAAAGTAAAGTCCACAAAGTGGACATCCAAACAGTGAGACTGCAGTCAGTTTTGCTCATCCATCCAACTAAAACTTTAGCAACATGGTTATTAATTCCACACACTCAAACATACATGCAGTT
>PVLA01009198.1:0-78434 GCA_004027455.1 Hydrochoerus hydrochaeris
CTTAAGAAAAAGGCATGGAAAGAGGGCGCTGTGCAGGGAGGGAGCCCTAACTGCATCCAAAACAGTCACTATTGTCAGATCCAGTTTCATTTCTGTTGGAGATATAGCCTTAAGCCTCAGGGTTTTGGGGGAAAATCTACAAAATAAATCAAGTGCATCTAAGATTTTCTGAATGCTAAGTCAGTTTCAGGTTTTATTTCTCAGCTTCCAAAATTTAGTGCTCTCATTTTCTATCCCATTTTGGTTCTTTTATGACCTTATGATGTTTTAGGAAAACTTTTATTGTTATCTTAACAGAGCTGTCAAAGGGAATCAAAAATGAATTCATGCATTCAGTCTACCATGTTACACAAAATGGATTCAAAATTGGTACTATGATAGACACCAAAGAATATGAAAAACTAGTGCATTTAGAAATCCTATATATGCGTGCTTTGTTGAATATGTATCTTGAAACATTTATTATTCTATATTATAATTGTCACAAGAACTGAGATTTCTCTTTTTCTCTTCATCGGGTGGGAAAAAATTTCTATTCCTGCAGGAGAATCATAATCCAATTTATACAAAAGTGCCCAACATGAGTCCTTTATCTTATGAAAGATTATTGCCTTACATCAACACTATTAAATTAATCCCTAACCATCTTCTTTTATAAATCATTAAATAGGGGATATTAATCACAAATGCCCAAGATTAGTTTTAGCTATAATTAATGAGAGTGTCCACTGTGAAACAGGCTGCTCACTGTCTTCATTCCAGTCAAAGTGTCCCTTCCTGGTTTTGTTTTGGTAATTATTACAGAAAGACTACCTGTTATTTTTTAAAATAAATGTTACCTGATTATTTTAGCTTGCATGTTTAGGTATCCTTTGTGGTAAAACAAACTATCTCAAAGCTCAGAGACTGCAAGCCACATATTATGCTCTTTAAAGTCTTATGGGTCTAGGTATTCAGGTTATAGCTTGGTGAGTTGTCTCCAATTCCCATGGCCTGTCTGAGTTCCAGGCTACCAGGGCTGACTTTTGAGATGGGACTTTTCATTCACACACCTGGTACCCCACTGGCCTTTGGTCCTTATCTTCTAGGGCCTCATTATGTACCTTGGAATCTCACAAAATGGAACTCCAGGGTAGTCAAGCTCTATGCTACAAGTGGTCCTCTTGAGTAAGTTTTTCAGGAGTGAATGTTTTATGAAATAAAATAGGAATCTGTCTGGGAAGTTATTCCTGATATAGCATCACTTATGCCTGTCTTATGTCAAAAAATCTCCTCATACTTGGGGAGAGGGACATATAAGCCACCTCTCGAAGAGCAGACTGACAGAAGAATCCACAGCCCTCTCTAACCAGCTAATCACACACACACATATACACATACATCAAATACATAGCATATACTGTCTATGCAAATACTTGGCTGATTTCAGGCTCTAAAGTGATATATCCTATAATCCTTTGCAACATGGATAATAGATATTAGATGTTGTGATATTTAAACTTACTTCACCTTCCATTTCTATTGTCTATTGTAATCTTCCTGGCAGAACTTTTGTCAAACTCCTGTCGATGTCCTGACTGACATGACTTCCGACCCTGAATCTGGAGAGAACAGAACTCTTGTGTCAGTAATGTTCAAATAATAACTAAAAATAAGGAGCACTGGCTTGTTAAGCTTCAAAACTTCCCATGGAATGAATACTACATCTTGTCAGTATTCCCTCTTTGATAACTATCTATGAGGCAGTTTGCTGAGGACCGTGGGATTTGTCTGTCTCAATTACCAATACATTTTACCTTTGCCAGGAAGATGTGATGCAGGAATTCTGTCCTGTTCCTTACTTCAATTCCCTGGGACATGGTCCTGTCATTATAGGTATCTTCTTCCCATTTTACCTCACAATCCTCATTATCACTTCATATATTCCAGTTGCACATTGCTCAGAAAATAAGGGGAAGTTTTAGAACATGGCTGCACCCTGTAACACAGCCCTCTTGCATTTTGAGGGTCAACTGTTAATAATAAAGGGGATTGACATGTTGCGGTTGAAAGTACAAGCTGTCACTGTAGCTGGAAAAATAGTACAGATGGGTAGGCTGGTCTAAGCAAGCACCCAGTATGGCACAGAGTCATAACCTAATCAGTGATATCCAGGAAGGTATTCGGCTCTTATGACCTGCAGATTCTGGCCCTGAAATAATACTCTTGCTAGAAATTATTTTCAAAAGAAAGGGCACTAGCTTCAGAGATTCACAGATCAGGACTCTACACTGGGCTTCATCACTTAAAGTTTTTGTGTCTTAAAGAGTGATAGTTAATTACTCTGATACTTAATTTTTTCTGCTGTAAAATCTCTATCATGTAAAACCTTTGTGAGACTTAAACATGATCATACACATACCACTAGCAATGTCTGCATTTAAAAGTTGCTTCGTAATAATTTGTGGCAATCATTTTTAGTTTGCCACTTGCAGCAAACATTATTTTGAAGCAACTGCTACATATTACATCACTGCTTCTTGAAATATTAATATGTGTCTTAAATCAAAAGAGATTTTTTAAATGCATAACCTTTGAAAAATTATGACACAAAATTATAATATGGATACTATGGATATCGTCAGATGTTATGTCAATATTTACATTTCCTACATTGCCTTGTACTTATTATTAGTTTGTTACTTCCTTTAAATCATACAAAATAATGTTTGATTATGGTATATTTACATGTGCTTTGGTCATTTCTACACCTCGTTATCACTGTGGCTCCTCCTTCTACCTTTCTCTTACTCTTTTCTTGTTTTCTGATGATCTTTCTTCTAGTTCTATGACCTCTCTTTCTTTTCCAGATACCAATTGTAAGACAAAACATGAATTTTTGCCTTCTTGAGTGGCTTATTTTGATTGTGATCCCCAAGCATCAAATACTTTCCTGAAAATCACACAACTTTTCTTTCTTATGACAAAATAACACACACACACACACACACACATATATATATATGTATATACATATATATATATATACTTTTTTCCTTTCCCTCTTTTTCTTTATCCACTCATTCACTGAAGAGAAACCCTTGGTGGCTATGTAAATTACCATGAATTATGATTTATGTCATAATGAATGTGGGTTTGCACACATCTTTATAGGATGCTAGCATCAGTTCTTGTAGGTATATGCTAAGGAATGTTACAGCTGTATGTAATCATAGCTCTACTTCTAGTTTTCTTCAGGAACCTTTGTACATATTTAAATAGTGTCTAGATTAAAGTACCTTCCCACCAACAGTGTAGATGTGTCCCTCCCATACCCTCATCCTGGCCGAATTTATTCTCTATATTCTTGATGACATCCATTATAACTAGGGTGAGATATAATACCAATGTAGTTTAATTTGCTTTTTCCTAATGGTTAAAGATGTTGAACATTTTTTTCATATATGTATCCACTTTTACTCCTTCTTTTGTGAATTATCTTTTTGGTTCATTTGCCCACTGGTTAAATTGGTCATTTGATTTTTGGTGAAAAGCATTTTTATGTTCTTTATGTAATCTCATACTAATCCTCTTTCAGATTTCTTTCCATTATGGAAATAGTCTCTATTTTTAAACTGTTTCCTTTGTTGTGAAGTTTTAAAATTGTATGCAATCCAGTTTTTCAATTCTTGTTATTATTTCCTATGCTATTAGAATCCTACTCAGAATGTCTTTGCCTGTGCTTATGATTTCAAGTGTTTCCACTATGCTATTGCCTAGCATTTTCAACTTCAGGATATACCTAGACCTTTGGTATACTTTAAATTGGATATTACATGACACAAGAAATAGAGATATAGTTCTGCCTTTTATGTATAGATGCACAGTTTTCCTAACATCTTTTGTCAAATAGATTTTATTTTTACAACATGCTTTTGTCACCTTTGTTGAGACACAGATGGTTGCAACTGTGTGGTTAATTCTGCATTTTCTATTCTGTTTGACTGGTCCACCTATTTTCACGCTAGTATCAAACTTCTCTGTTGCTCTTTATACCATATTTTGAAATTGAATATTGTGATACTTTACACTTTGCTCCTTTTGGTCGAGATTGATTTGACTATCCTGGATCTTTTGTGCTTTCATATGATTTCAGGACTAGTTGTTCTAGTTCTGTGAAGAATATCATCAAAATTCTGGTGATGATTACATTGAATCTATAGATTACTGTTAGTAATTTGTGTCATTTAAAAATATTAATTTTGTTGACTCATGAATATGAGAGGATGTTACATCTTCTGCATCTGCTTAAATTTCTTTCTTAATATTCTATAGTATTCTTTTTAGAGTTATTTAACTTCTGTGACTGTTATCCTTGATTAGATTAAGAAGCAATGCAGATTAGCAAAGCATGTACTTTGTGTGTGTCTGTGTGGGTCATGGACACAAGACTTTGGTCCCGGTTCCCTTTCTTCTCTGCTTTCCTGTGCTGCTTCCTGGTTGCTATCCATTAATTATCTTTGCTCTGTCATGCCCTTCCACCATGTTTCTGCTTTGGAACTAGCTAACTATGGACCGAGTCCCCAGCCACAAACAGCTAAATTAAACCTCTTCTCTTTAAATTGGATGTGTCAAGTATTGTGTTTCAGCAATGAGAAAGCTGACTAATACAACCTACTTGATTATATATAGTACTAAGTATCTTATTTTTTGAAGCTATGGTGAAAGCAAATATTCTTTAGTTTCTGAGCAGATTTATTATTGACATATCAATTCTGTATCCCATTATATTGCTGAATTAGTTTATCATATCCAGAAGTTTCCTGGTAGAACCCTTAAGGCTCATTAAGCAAACAATTGTATAATTTACAAATAAGGATAATTTGAGGTTTTTTTTTTTTTTTGTATAGCTATGACTTCTTTCTCTTGTTTAATTGCTCTGGCTAAAGTTTCAAGTACTATATTGAACAACAGTAATGAGAATGGACACCCTTATCTTGTTCCTGATTTTATAGAAAATGTTTTTAGTTTTCACTTATTCAGTATGGTATTGGCTGTGGGTTTACCATGCATAGCTTTTATTACATTGAACTAATATCCTTTATGTATAGTTTTAAGGGCTTTTAATTCAACTTCTTGAAGGAATATTGATCTTTTTTAGCTTTTTTTCTTCATCTATTGAGGTAATCATGTGTTTTTGTTCATGATTCTATTTATATAGTATATTATGTTTATTGTCTTACATATATTACATATATATGTCTTACGTATATTTTTAGAATGTTGTTGACTACTATTTGCAAATATTTTATTGAGGAATTTTCAATCTATGTCTATCAAAGATATTGTTGTCTAGTCTTTTTCTGTCTAATCATTATCTGATTTTTTCATATCAGGGTGACAGTGGCTTTGCAGAGTGAGTTTGGAAGTGTTTCTTCCCTTTTGTGTTCATATAATAATTTGAACATCATTGGCATTAATTCTTCTTTAAATGTCTGAAAAAGTTCAGCAGCGAGTTCTTCTGGTCCTGGGCTTGTCTTTGTTAGAAAATTTCATTACTTCTTCATTCTCAATCCTTGTTATTGAAATATGTAGGCTTGAAATAACCTTGTGGCTTAACTTTGATAGGTCATATGTGTCTAAAAATGTATCTATTCATTCTAGATTTTCCAGTTTATTGGAATATAAGTTTTCAAAATAGTCTCTGTTGATCCTCTGAATATCCATGATGTCCATTGCAATATACTACTTTTCATCTCTAATTATGTTAATTTGGAACTTCTCTCTCTCTTGGTTTTGCTAAGGGCTTTATATTTTCAAAGAATTGATTCTTTGTTTCATTGTTCCTTTGTATTGCTCTTTTAATCAGTAATTCATTATTTTTAAATCTGCTCTTTATTATTTCTTTTTTTCTGTTGGTTTTGGACTGTGATAGCTAGAGTGGTGTTTTGACTTGATCAGCTTTGGGATTCCTCTGGAGATTCATGGAGCAGATGTCTGAGTGTATCTGGTTAGGTCATGGAGCCATGGTTTGGGGTTTGTATCAGGTACCTCTCTTGCCCCTTCCTCTCAAGAATTCTTCTCCTGCTCTACTTCCTGATTGCCATGATCTGAGCAGCCATGCCCCACCATACATTTCCTCTGTGATGGCTCTGCTCTGGAGTCAGCTGATCCTAAACTGAAAGCATGAGCAATGTGAGTCTTTTCTTATTTACATTGTAGTTGTCTGGTGTTGTGCCTCAAAAATGGGAAAGTAGCATGAGTTTTGCAAGTTCTTGTTTTTCCAAGACATTGAGATGGATTATTAGTTTGGTTATTTGAGATCACTCCAATGTTTTGGTGTAAGCTTGCAGCTATAAAATTCTCTCTCAAAACTGCCTTTTCTGCATTCCATTGATTCTGGCATGTTGTACTTAGCATTTGATTCTAGAAATTTTTAAGTTTCTTTCTTGATTTCTTTAATAATCCACTAAACTCACTGTTCAATCTCTACATGTTTGTGTAGTTTCTCTAGTTTTCTTGATGTCATTATCTAGTTTCATTCCATAAAGATCAAATAAGATACAAATAATTGTTTATTGTTTTAATATTTGTTAGAACATATGCCTAAAATAAGATATATTTTAGGGAAAGTTCTATAAGTTGCTGAAAATAATTTATATTCTACTGTTGTTGGGTGGAACATTCTTTTGATTTCTAAATCCATTTCATTTGTTTTACTAAGTAACTTTGCTCATCTTTTTGCCTAGAATAAGGAGCTACTTGTAAGAGTAAGAAAGTCAAATCACCCACTCTTAAATCATTTTAGGGTCTCTCTGTTGCTTTATGTTTAATAGTGTTAAGAAATAAGATTCATAAAAGCTCAGTGCATATATATATATATATATATATATATATATATATATATATATATTTACAACTGTTGTAAATAACTTGAACTAAATCTGCTATATCTACTAACTTATTTAGAGTATTACACATTATATTTATGTCTAAGACTCTTTAAAAATGTAATTTATCCCCACTTACCAATGTTTAGCTCCTATGGGTTATGGTCTTGGCATTGTACCTGAAAACAACTTGACAAAATCACAGTCACCTACATTTTCTCCAGTGTTGTTCTGTAGAAGTTTGGTAATATTTAATGTTTAATTTTATACTTAGGTTTACAATCCACTCTGAGTTACTATGATGATAGGTGAGAAATCACTCATTTATTTGACCATTCTAGCACCATTATGATTTGAATGTGTCCCCTAGTATTCATATATTGAACCTTAATAGTCAGTTTGTTGGTACTAAAGTTGAGCATTGAGGAAGCGATTAAGTCTTAAAGAAGGAGTTTTTCTGAGTGCTGCTCCAATAAAGAGATGTGAAGGATTCTTCTGCACCTCCACATCAGGGAGCTCAGCCCTATTTTTGCCCTCTGTCCCTTCTACTAAATGATGTCATCTGTGAATAACCAGCCCTTTACTGGTCCCTGTATGTGCTAGCACCTTGATTTTTGACATTCAGCCTCCAGAAATATAAGCACTACATTTCTGTTCTTTATGAACCATCCAGTTATACTAATAAAAATGAACTGAGAGAACCAATATTTGTTGAAAACATTACGCTTACTTCTTTGAATTGTCTTTGCTTCTTTTTGAGAAATGCTTTGTGTCCATTTCTTGACTATCTGTTTTTCTCTATTTATCTATTTGTCTTTTGGTTCCACAGAATCCCATTTTTAAAATGAAGCCAGGTAATAGTGTATCTTTAGTATCTAATTAATATTACTGGTATATCTTTCATGGCCCTCACACTTATTTTGAACAGCAGTTTGTAGCCATAAGAAATAAGAACTGCAGATTGTAGCTGTAAGGAAAAAGAACAGCTATAGAGATACAAAGTAATTGGGCAAAGCATTCAGGATTGAACTAATTCCTCCTTTCTTAAAAAAGCCAGATTGTTACAAACTTTCAAAGTGGACAAAAGGGTTAATAAGACATCTCACCTAAAATTTCTTTCTAGTTTAAAACTGGTATCAAAACAATGCTTCACCATGCCCAGTGACCACCAAGCAGCCACTGGGACCCAGATTCCAGCTTTGGGCCCTCACACTGCACTCTGGCTGAATCACAGTGTACAGAAAGGGACTTTGAGCCTGCTCCCAGGTGGTGAGGTCATGCACTGTTTCCGAGACAACCCAGAGCAGCACATTGGGATGGGGGGACAACCGGACAATGCCCAGCAACTGCCAAACAGCGAGCGGGACCCAGATTTCAGCTTTGGGCCCTCACCATGCACTTGGGTGGAATCCCAGCCCATAGAAAGTGATTTTGACCCTACTCCCAGGTGGTAAAACCACATGCAAAGTCCCAGACCACCCCAGGCCGCACACAGGGTGTGGGACCCAACTGGGCCATGCCCAGCAACCACCAAGCAGCCAGTGGGACCCAGATTCCAGCCTCAGGCCCTGGCCACACACTCTGGCAGAATCCCAGCACATGGAAAAAACTTGGAATTTAGCTCCCAGGTGGCAAACCTTGGGCTACAATGATTAACTGTGCAAGTGTGGTGAGTATGCCCCTAAAATAGAGATGTACAATGGGTAAATAGGACCAGTAGTAAAGCACCCTCCAACTAACTGTAAGACCTTGGTGAGTCTGAAAAGAGTGTGGGTAACTACCTCCTATACACAGAAAACATCAGGCAGAGTGAAAATGACAAAACGAAAAAGCAAAATGCAGTCTTAAACACCTAGTCCACCAGAAGAAAGTGCAGGAGATATCAAAATAGAGGTCCCCAAAAGTAACACATTAGGAACCTCTGAAAAGATAGCAAGTGAAGAAAAAAAAAACTCCATGAGGCTATAGAGGAAATGAAATTAGAAGTACTCTCCCATATAAACACAGAAATAACAACCTAAGTGAAGCAGTTGCTGAGCACAGCTAAAGAAGAAATTGACAAAAAAGTACATGAGCATGGGAAACTGATTAAAAACCTTGAATGAACAATATAGAAAACATGCAGAATTCATGAAACAAACTGAGACATCCAAGAAATGAAAAATTCTATTGAAAGCTTGCAAAACTGCTTAAATGAAACTCAGGATAGGATTTCAGACCTTGAGGACAGGATCACAATTAGTGATCATGAAAGGACACAACTTTTAAAAATAACAAAACAGTATGAAGTGACAATCAAACAGCTTCAAGATGATGCCAAAAGGAGCAATATGAGATTAACAGGGATCAAAGAAGAGGCAGGAGTCAATGAAAATGAAGTAGACAAAATATTCATAGAAGTCATAGAAGAAAATTTCCCAAACATGGGGAAAGAATATGATATGAAGATAAGTGAGGCATATAGGATTCCAAACAGTCACAATCAACATAAATCCACACACAGACACATAATAATTAATATCTCAGACATGCAGCATAAAAGCAGAATACTAAAAGCTGTTAGAGAAAAGACACAACTCACCTACCAAGGAAAGCCCAATAGAATCACAGCAGACTTTTCAGCACAAATCCTCACTTCAAGAAGAGTGTGAAGTGAGGTATTTCAAGCCCTGAAAGAAAACAACTTTCAACCCAAACTGTTGTACCCAGCAAAACTTTCATTCAAATTTAATGTAGAAACAAGATACTTCCATGACAAAGAACAACTGAAGAAATTCACATCCACCAAACCAACCTAGAAAGAGTACTGAAAGTCATACTATACAGAGATAAAAATGACCACAATACCCAAAACAACAGAAAGAAGCCACCAGGTAGGATAAGCAATTAAATAAGGGGAAAATCAGAAAGAAATAACTGGAACATAACATGGCAAAGTCAAACCAGTACATATCAGTGATATCCATAAATGTAAATGACCTCAATTCACCAATAAAAGGAAATAGACTGACAGAATGGATCGAGAAACATGATCCCACAATATGCTGTATACAAGAAAAACATTTGACCCAAAAAGAAACTCGTAGATTAAAAGTCAAAGGATAGCAAACAGTATTCCATGCAAAAGGAACCCAGAAAAAGAGCAGGGGTAACTATTCTAATTGCAGACAAAGTAAACTTCAAACCTAAAATGATTAAAAGAGATAAAGAAGGTCACTACATACTCATTAGTGGAAAAATTCAAGAGGAAGAACTAACAATTATAAATATATATGCACCAAATACAGGAGAACCCAACTATGTAAGACAGACACTAATGAACATGAAAAACCAAATGCACAAGAACACAATTATAACAGGGGATCTTAACAGCCCATTATCACAAGGAGATAGATCAACTAGACAAAAAGTAAGCAAAGAAATAATAGAACTGAATCATACCTGTGAACATTTGTACTTAGTAGATGTTTACAGAGTGTTTCACACAACCACATCAGAATACACTTTCTTCTCACCTGTCTTCTCACATTCTTCGCACAGGACATTTTTCAAAAGAGACCATATATTATCTTATAAAACATTCTTAAGTAAATGCAAAGGTATTGAAATTATCCCATCCATAATATCTGACCATAATGCACTGAAATTGGAAATTAATGCCAAAAGGAATTGCAAAATCTGCATAAATACATGGAAATTAAATAGCAAAATTTTGAACAACAAGTGGCATATAGATGAAATTAAAGAAGAAATAAAGCAGTAGCTACAATTCAATGAAAACACAGAAACAATGTACTGTAATCTGTGGGATGCAATGAAAGTGGCCTTAAGAGGGAAGTATATAGCAACACATTGTCATATCAAGAAAACAGAATGAGTACAAATAAACAACCTAATACTCCATCTCAAGTTTCTAGAAAAAGAAGAGCAAGCTAAACCCAAAGCTCATAGAAGAGAGGAAATTGTAAAGATTAGAGCAGAAATCAATGCAACTGAAACAAAAAAAATACAAAGGATTAATGAATCAGAAAGCTGATTTTTGAGAGTATAAACAAAATTGACAAACTTCTAGTGAACCTTATAAAGAAAAAGAAAGAAAAAACCCGAATTCACACAATAAGGATAGAAAAGAAGGAAATTACTATAGATCCCATGGAAATTCAAAACATCATGATCACTTACTTTGACAATGTCTACTCACATGGAATGGAAAACACAGAGGAAATGGACAGATTTCTAGAAAAATATTAACTACCAAAGCTGAACCAAGAAGATATAGCCATTTTGAACAACCCAATATCAGATATTGAAATTGAAAGAGTAATTAAAAACTTACCAACAAAGAAAAGCCCATGTCATGACAGATTCATGGCTGAATTCTACAAGACATTGTAAGAAGATTTGATGCCAACAATCCTTAAACTCCACAATGAAGTTGAAAAGAAAGCAATCCTCCCTAAATCATACCTGGAGGCAAGTATTACTCTGATACCAAAATCAGAGAAAAACCCAACCAAAAAGGAGAACTATAGGCCAGTCCACTAATGAACATTGATGCAAAGATTCTCAATAAAATACTGATAAATAGAAAGCAGCAAATCATCAGGAAGATTATACATCATGACCAAGTGGTGTTCATTCCAGGAATGCAGGGATGGCTTAGCATACACAAGTCAATAAATGTAATTTGCTGCATCAACATAGCAAAAAACAAAAACCTCAAGGTCATGTCAATAGATGCAGAAAAAGCTTTTGATAAATTCCAACACCTGGTCATGGTAAAAACCCTTCAGAAACTCAGAATATATGGTGTCTACCTCAACCTTATAAAGTCCATCTATGACAAACCAACAGCCAACATTATATTATAAATGGACAAAAACTGAAAGCTTTCACTCTACAATCAGGAATAAGGCAAGGATGTCCACTATCACCACTCCTATTCAATATAGTACTGGAAACACTAGCCAGGGCAATCAGACAACAGAGAGAAACAACAGGAATAAAGATAGGAAAGGAAGAAGTTAAATTATCACTATTTGCAATGATATGATACGCTATACAGAAGACCCAAAAAACTCCATTAAAAGGCTACTAGAGGTAATAAACCAATTCAGCAGTATAGCTGGATACAAAATCAACACTCAAAAACCAATAGCATTCCTGTACACAAACAAAAAACACACAGAGAGAAATTATGGAAATATCACTCCTCACAATAGCATTAAAAAAAAAAAAAAAAAGAAATACTTAGGGATCAACCTAACTAAGAATGTAAAAGACCTATATGCTCAAAATTATACTACACTGAAATAGATGATTGAAGAGGCTATTAGAAAATGGAAGGATATTCCTTGCTTTTGGCTAGGAAGAACCAACATTGTGAAAATGGCCATAATCTCAAAACTGTTATACAGATTTAATGCAATCACAATCAAAATACCATTAACATACCTCACAGATCTAGAGAAAACACTGATAAAATGCATTTGGAAACAGAAGAAACCTAAATAGCAAAGGCAATTCTGGGCAACAAAAGAAAGGCAGGAGGCATCTCAATTCCTGATTGAAACTGTACTACAAAGCCACAGTGGTAAAATCAGCATGTACTGGCAGAGAAATAGACCTAAGGATCAATATAACAGATTAGAAGATGCAAGCACAACTACAAAGACACGCAGCCACCTGATATTTGACAAAGGGGCTAAACATGTTCACTGGAAGAAGGATAGCCTCTTTAATAAATGGTGTTGGAAAAATTGGCTCTCTGCATGCTGAAGACTGAAACTAGATCCATGTCTATCACCATGCACACAACTAAAGTCTAAATGGATCAAAGACCCAAATATTAAAACAGAAACACTAAATCTACTGGAAGACAAGGTAGGCAGAAATCTTGGAGACATAGGGGTAGACATAGAAATCATGAACAAAACACAAACTGAATGGGAAACACTCCAAAGAATCAACAACTGGGATCTCATATTATTGAAAAATTTCTGCAGTTCAAAACAAATCACCAACAGAGTGAAAAGAAAGCCCACAAAATGGGAAAGAATTTTAGCTAGCAACTCCTCAGACAAAGGACTTTATATCAAGAACATATTAAGAACTGAAAAACATCAAGCCCCTAAATTCAAAGACCCTCTCCAGAAATGGGCATCTGAGATGAACATACAGTTCTTAGATGAAGATATTCAAATGGCATATAAATATAAGAAGAAATGTTCACCTTCATATCATTGGAGAAATGCAAGTTTAAACAACATTGAGATTTCACCTCACTCTGGAAAGAATAGCTGCCATCAAGAAATCAAGTCATAACAAAGGTTGGTGAGGATGTTGGGGAAAAGAAATACTGCTTCACTGCTGGTGGGAGTGTAGTGTGGTGCAACCACAATGTAAATCAGTATGGAGAATTCTCAGAAGACTAGGATTGGAATTTCCATTCAATCCAGCTATTCCCCCCTGGGTATTTTCCCAGAAAAACTGAAAATGTCATATCACTGTGATATGTGTGCACCCATGTTCATAACAGCACAATTTGTGATAGCTAAATCTTGGAAACAACCAAGATGCCCATCAACCACAGAACTTATGAAAAAGATGTGGCATTTTTATACAATGGAATGTTACTCAGCTATAAAAAAGGATAATCTTGAGGCCTTCATAGGTAGACAGAAACAACTTGAGATGATCCTCATTAGTGAACTAAATAAGAATCACATTTATAAATATCACATTGTTTCTCTAGTGTAAAAAGTAATAAGAAATGCAGGAGTAATAAAATCCAAAATGTGTAATTGCTATTGTAAAAAAGAGAGGAAAAGAAAGGGCTCTAAGGGATATAACTGCATGTATGTTTAAGTGTGTAAGATAGATGAAAATATTACTAAGTTTTTGTTAATCATTGAGCATAACTGTTTGCAATCCCAGTGTTCAAATGTCTATTTTGTATTCTTTAATTTTGTAACTTGAACAATTATTTCCAAGATGACAGCATCAACTATTGATTTCTTAGTGTTTTCCCCCCACTTTGGAATTCTACTCTTGATTTCTTAGTGTTTTCCCCCCACTTTGGAATTCAGCTATACTGCTGAATTTTGTTGCTACTCTTCTTTCTGTTTTGCTTTTTTTTCACTTTAAACAAAATTTAAAAAAATAAAAAACAAAATGACTGTAGATTGTGAGAGTCCAGTCCCTGACCACAAATGATTGTTCAGGGTGAGGTTATACATCGATCTATCTAACCAGAGTAATCTTGTAATTAACCATTCTGACATTCATCTTTTTAGTGACATACAGCAAAGAAGAGGAGAAGGGCTGATAAGCCCATTTGTGCCAGAAATTAAAGAGAAATTAAAGCTCAAATTCTGAAATATATACAAGCAGCAGCATACAAAGTGTAAGTGGAATATGCATGATTTAAATGAACAGATGTTAAACATGTTGCCTTTATATAAGTAAAATCTAGGACTTTATACTCACTGTTTTAGGAAATGTTTAGTGACTGGTTAGGGCATGTTAAGAAAATAAAAGAACCGTGATAAAAGCAAATGCCTGGAACATATTTCAAGAACAATTCCCTTGAAATCAATTTTTAATTAAAAAATATAGATAACCACCTTTCCTAGGAATATACTAGTAAACTGGAGAATAAAATTTGTAAAAAAGGAAAAAAAGAAACTAACAATCATCAGTACATATTTACTATGGGATAAATTTTCCTTATGTACAGATTAGTGACTGCAAAGACCTTCCATTCAAAGCAGAAATTTTAATTCGATTTCTGTGTTCCTATAATTGTTTGTTTTAATTTCTTCTTTTTGGAATTTTAGAATCATGCCTATTTTGTCAATTTTTTAGGAAGATGTAACTGTAAAATGTGCAGTGAACTCTACATGTACCAATTTTAGTTTTTAATCAAACAAAAGATTGCAGTTGACATATTGTTATTACAAGATTGATTTCTTCATGCAAAGAGATAGGTAAAGATGAAGATAAAATATCATAAGACTTGAAATCTGATCTTTCTGTGATGAAGAAATACAGAAAAAATTCAAGAGATAAGTCTTAGAGGAAAGAAGCAATGGGTCTGAGGTCTGACTCTTCTATGTGCTAGCTAGGTAAGGTACATCAAATTATTTGTCATGTGAATCTCAGTTTTGTTGTCTATGAAACAAGGACTTATAAGTTCCAGAAATAAAATAGTTATCATCAGCACTATTTTATTGTTTTTTTTAATTAAGAAGGAAAATGATGGCAAATTTTGAGAGTAAAATGTTATCTGACTAATAAAATCATTATTGTTTTTAATGACTATTTCTTCATAAAGAATCAGCAAGGTAAAAACTTGATATCAGTGACATTCTGTTAAAATGAAGCTTATTAATGATCAAAAACCTATGGATAATTAAAGAAAACACATTTAACTCCTCTATTCTATAGTTTTCATATTACCAATAATCATAATTTGAAGTCTTCTCAGTTCACAATATTTGGGTTCTTTTATTTTTATCTGAAAAGTTTTCAATGTTTTAATCTGAAAAAGATCATTCCATTTTGTATCATCCAACACTCCCTGACAAAAACTTATTCCAGTTAAAGTGAGATTAATTAATTAGAACTTTTAAAATTCTAACTGACAGGAATTCAGTTATAGGCTCACTATATAAGATTATAAAATTTGAAACACCTAAAGCAATCTTTCTGGTATAACATGAAATTTTACCAATGGTAGTTTCTCTGAAATCAAATCCAAGTCTCCCCAGGGAAACTCAATCTATGTTGATGTAAACGTATTGATTTTTTATTTAAAAATTTTACTACTGATATTCACCTATATGCAATTTTAGGAATTTAAGGGCCATGAAATAATTTATATTAAAATGTGTTGAAACAAGGAAAATATACTACAGAAAAATTTTATTTTGTATTTTCTAACAGGTTAATGGACAAGGAAGCTTTGATAAGAGAGTGACGTGAGTAAAATCTGTGGGTTTTATAAATAGGCAGGTCTAGATTTTTTAAAAAGTCTTTCTAAGTAACCGTTGCCAGGGTGGTAGTTGAGTTCTGAGCACGTCCCTGCGCAGCGCGGGAGCAGGAAACGAATCTGCAATTTTGAGAGAACGAAATACAGTTACAAAATCCTTGGTGCCTCATTGACATCAGGAAAGGCATTAAAAACCCAGCCATGGTCCTTTTAAAAAATCAAATTCCATTAAACGCAAAACCTGAGAAAAATCAGTGAACTCAGTGACAAAGGTAAAATAGGATTGAAGTGGTCAATACTCCCCAGCTCTGCGTGCTCAGCTCTCTATGATTTGTTATAGGAGAAGTGACCCTGGTGACAGGAAATTGAAAGGCAGATACTCCTGTAAATATTGTTCATCACTATGCTTTATTTAACAAGTAAGGGTAGCTGCACACCAGAGGCCTGGCCTGGGGATGAATTGCCACTCACCAGAGACCACCACTGCTGTCAAATACAAAGAATCTAACCACCTGAGCACAGATTGCTAAGATTCAGACTCCCTACTCCACTCTCCTGCTTAGTATTCCTAAGTGGTTTCCACTTTCACTGAAAATAAAGTTCAAGTTGTTTTAATGAACCACAAGGCCACAAAGCACTCCCACTGCTTCTCCAAGCCCTTTCTCAATTACGCTTCCCTGCTCTTCCACTCCAGCTGCCCAGGTTATCTATTACTGGTCCCCACCAGGTTATCTATTACTGGTTTGTGCCCTTCCGTCCTTTCTGCCTTTCACCTGCAAAGTTCCTACACAATATAGCTGCGTGGCTTGGTCCTTTGCCCTGTGCTTCTACTCAAATACACCCTAATTGATTTAGCTTTCACTAAAATGTAAGCCTATTACCCTTTTAACTTTCTGCTGAACTTCTCTCCATGATAACTATAACTTCTACCATTCTCTACGTTGTATCTCTTTTAAATTTCTTGAATATCTTCCCTTACCAGAATGAAACATATCATGGCTTATATACAGCCTTATATTAGAGAACAACCTGTAACAAACTAAGTGTTCAACACATATTTGTTGAATAACTGAATGATGGAGGTATGAAGAAAAGGAAGAATAAAATTATTATTCTCCTAAGCTTGGTTCTTAATGTAAGAGAAAAGTTTTAAAGATTGTGGAGTCAGACATGGACTCTTTCTGTAAAATGTGCATGATCCAATAGATAAATTAATAATTTCTCTAACTAATGGAGCACAGAGAATGTTGCACCCATGCCCTTGATGAGATTTGAATTCCAGTGGTAAGAAGTTTCCCTAGAACATTCACAAAACGTGTACTTAAAAGTAAAGTTTCTCATATCCCTCTGTGCTTACGGGACACTAAAAATGTCTTAGTAGATCTGTAAAGAAACTCACTTGGAATAATTTAGAGAAATTTCCTATGCTTTAAACTTTGAGATGAAATGTCTAGAAGGAATAAAAGAAATTTACACAGACCAGCCCTTAGGCCATCTAAGAGACACAAGGTATCTTTTTCTAAAATGTCCATGATATGATATGATATGATATGATATGATGATATGATGTGATATGATATGATATGATACCAGTTAAAGTCAAAGGGCAAGTTTTAAAACAAATTAAGAAAGCAGAAAGAATAAAAGAAGGAAGATATGAAACATTTCTGAGTACGTTTTATTAACAAATGTTTCTTATGTCATCTTCTAAACTTTAACTTTCTCCATTATACTTTCTGTAAGAAGTACATGTAATTATCAGGTACTTCTTCCGCATTTAATTCATACCTTTCTTTTGCTTTTGTTTTGTTATTTTACTTGTTTTTTGTTCTATACTCCATTTGTATTCCATTTATTTCTTCCTTTCTCTGTCCTAATTTCTTCCTAACTCCTATTATCATATTTAACAAAGCATGAATTTTCATCTTCCGTGTGACAAAAATATTAAATGCGTTTCCTGAAACAATGTTTGCAAAGGAACCCATCCATTCCCCAGGTCCTATACTTCAACATTCTTTCCCGAATGCATGGAGGGCGGGAAGGGGACGGGCTCCAGTGGGGAGGTCGGGGTTAGGTGTTAGCAACAGTTACCACCTCTGAAAACTCAGTTTGACTGGTGGACTCCACTGCTGTTCACACTCCCTCAGCTTCTATCCTGAGATCTTCACGAAGATCTCTCTCAAGCACATTGTAGGGCCTGTGCCAGGCAGGAGGCTGCTTCATGAAAAGTAGCCAAGATTTATTTTGTTTCCTTTCAACATTTCTCTCCTGATCAAGCCTCTGGTGGAAAATTTGTGACTTTTACTATCAGGTGTGTGTAGTTCAAAGAGACCATTGTACACTACAACCAGAAGCTTCAGCTCAGCTCTAGACAGGGCTTTTGTCATGCAGAGTGCCTCCGAATCAGAGGTAGTAAGCTGGAATTGGGGAAATTGGCCATTTACAGATCCTCTCCTAACTTAACGCAGTTTCTGTAGATACCAACCATTCCTAATTACTAATTTAGACTGTAGTTATACTTAAATAGGAAGGAGTTTTTTTTTTTTTTTTTTTTTTTGCTTTTTGTTTTGTTTTTCTGGATTTTTTTTTCTCTTTTAAATTATTCAACCTGTCCATATGTCCAAGGAGAGGGGCAGGAAAAAATGTCCAGTGATTGGAGAGTTGTTTTTCTTGATTTAATATCATAATCTCTGTAGGATGCATTTGTATGAAATTTGCAATCTCATAGGGAAATGGTGATTTCTTCTCATTAAAGTAAATATAAAATTTAGACAGTATTTTCCATCTTTGATAATTTGCATATAGTGAGGATCATTTTTCTTTCAGCGCATCATAGAGAAAATATATCATAATGAGAGCTTGATCAATATATACAACAAGCCACTTTTAGACATTTTTATATGTACTTCCAAATAAGATATATTAATTATAAATCTTTTAAATGTATTAAGTGAAACAACCAGCAACAATTTTCCTAGTATAGTTTATGTAATTTGTACCACAAAGATGAACATAGAATATTTGTAATGAAATACTTTTTAATTGAGTTTAATATATTTCACTGATTTTCTCTCTACCTCCCATCCATCAGTCTTCACAATTTTTATTTGGAATGAATGGTGCTTTGTGACTCTGTACCTTGGTATCTTTCTAAAGCTTTGGGGAATTATTCTCTCCTCAACTCTATCATATATTTTGGTCCTTTGTTTTCTTCTGGGATTCTAAGTAAATATATATGTGTCAAACCTGTTTACTATAGCTTCTGGGTCATTTACCCTGTATTTTATGTTTCCCGTGGTTTTTTTTTTTTCTTCAGCTTCATTCTGGACAATTTATTCTTAACTATCTTTGATTCATAAACTTTCCATCAGTGGTTGGTCTGTTTTTAAACACTACTCCTGAGTTCTAAATTTTGTTTATTGTATTTTTCAATTGTAGAATTTCTACTAAATTGTTTTGCTTAATATCAGAATATGTCATATAGTTTCAAACTCCTTGGTAACATTTCAAAGTTCATTTGCATTTTCAAGAGCATAATAAAGATTTTTTTCAATATTCCTGATATTTCTATTACATGGCATATGTATAGGCCTTAGCCTGTCATTGAGTTTTTGTTAAATTCACTTTTTTACCAATTTTTCTTTGTTAAATTCACTTTTATTTTACCAATAGGTATTTTTGTGTGCCAGACAGTTTCAAAGTTTTCACAGAAATAATTTGAAGCTAACATTCTACTATTCTCTTCCAGAGAGAATGTACAATTGTTTTCCTAGACTTCCAGAATCACCTTAATTCAACTAGTCCTAATTGTCTACCTAAATAATTTGATATTGCTTGTTTGTTTGTTTGTTTGTTTGTTTTGAGACATGATCTGGTTATGTAGTTAAGACTGGCCTTGAACTGGCTTATGTAGCTCAAACTGGCTTATGTAGCTCAGGCTGGCTTTGAACCCATGACCATCCTCTTGGCTCAGCCTCCAGAGTACTGGTATTACAGGCAAGTACCACCATGCTTGGCATGACTTGCCACTGGATGGAATCTATTCTAAGACTAATTTACTTCTCACTCAATCTTTGGGGTCTTATATTTCCTAAATTCCAGTCAAAGAAATTCATTCAGGGACATCATCTTTGGAAAACTATGCATCTCAACTTTAGTACCAAAACCCTGATATTTTGTCAACAACCTACTCAACTTGTCCTTTCCATTAGCAAATGTTTCAAATTCTGAGCTCAACTCTCTGAATTCATATTCTCTAGTATCTTAGTCGAGTTATTCTTCATTATTTTGTTAGACATTTGATAATTAATATTATTTTTAAATTAATCAATATTTTTATATTATAATAATCAAGTTACTCTGTTGGATATGACCACAAACAGAAAAAACTTTACTAATTACATGTGCTCTTAAGGAATTGTTACAACATGACCAAATGACTGTACTGATGTGTATATACAACTATGCAATTGTTTTCATTGGAAATGAAGACAAGGTATATCTTGTTAAAATAGTCCCCAACAACTTCCAATCTGCCACATCTGCACTGTTCAGTAAATATCTCACTAACTCTGTACTTTGTGTACTGATTTCTGTGTATTTCAAAGAAGACTAATAGAAAGTGCTGGCTTTAAAAGAAATACTAAGTAAAATTAAAGTGATATTGGCAGTTTAAGATCATAAATTGAGCACATACAGAAATAGAAGAGAACTCATTAAAACCAAGAACAAAAACAATATCCTAATAGAATCTATAAACCAAGATAAATTACAGGTTACAGATGTTTATGACAAAATAACTATAATTGAATCCAAATGATTCTCATACATCTACATGTCTTTGCATATATACTTTAAAGCATAAAGAGAAAGATGGATGAGAGGTATGGTAAATAACTGAACATAAAGCCCTTCCTTCACTGAAACCATAATTTGTCACAACTTTGTAAACTTCTCATGCAGTCAGATGTTTAGGACGAGCAAGGAATAGATAGGAGGAGGACTTAGGCTTTAAGCTATGCTCTTTCCCTAGCATAACTTGATGATATAACTGAATTCCAAATATGGAAAGAATGACAAGAGGTCTGTTCACAGGAGAGGATAAATCAGAAAGTATATAACAGTTTAAGCCCTCAGGAAATCTAGATCAGGAGACATGAAAGTACTTCCAAGGCTTAGGAAGACTATCAATTGATTTACTGAGTACCAGCTCTATTTAGGCCCTAGTACTGAACAATGAGACACTGGTGACTGATATAAAAATCAGTCATTCATGAAATATTTACTGGGTATCTAATGTGTATCTACCTTTAGCTGAACATTTACTAAACCAAACAGACCAAGATCCCTCCCAAGAAGGCCCTATCTTCCTGAAAGGGAAACAGGCAATACACGGTTTTGACACTAAGCCAGTATGATTATGGTAGAAGAGTAGAAAATGGAGCTTCCGCTCGGGTTGCCTCTTGAAAAATGTGACATTGTGGCATCAGAATGAAGAATCCCAGGAGACAGGTGGCCAGTTATGTAGTTAAGTGAGGAAGACTCATCTAAGCAGAGATAACCCTTTCCTAACACCAACACATGGATGAATGAGTGCCAGTGTGCTTGGCATCCAAGAGAGGGATAGTATGACTAGAAAGGAATATGCAAGTACAGAAGATCTAGAACACAAGATAAAAACAAGTTATAAATATATACAGTGCAATATCTTGTGGGCTTTGAGTCTCAATGAAAGGAAACACTACTGCAAGAATTTAAATAGGGAGGGTGTCATCATCTTCTGCTTTAACAAAATAGTCTACTTTTCCCAAATCAGCCTGTGTGAAGAGTCATTTTATAAACTAAGACAGGGGTTGGGGAGGAGGGATTCAACATGCCTGAATAAAAGGGAAGTGACATTGGAGCTTCTGAGAGACAAAACTAAAAACACAAGCAATTTGAAGAAAGGAGGGACATACATTCTGGTACCAAGATTAATCTGAAATAAGAGACTTGTATATCAAACAAAACATAGGCAGAGGACTTTATAAAAAAAAATCCAACCCACAGGCAGCCCGTGGGTTTACTCCCTGAAGAAGGAGCAGGAACCACCATTCCCAGGAAGTTTCCCAAAACACAGAGAGACTGAAAACATGTGGAACACTCAACCCATACAGGTTAGAGCTAGAATATAAGGTCCCTCATCTCTTTCAATTTCTTAAAAACAGAGCCCTCTGTAGCCTGGTAACAAATTTCATTGGCAGACAAAGGGGTGCCTGACTGTTCCCTTCCCAACAGGCTGCTGGTTTTGTTATTTCTTTTGTTAAAGTTTTTCTTTTTTCTTTGTCTCTCAAGCACCATAACTGCTAACTGGAACCTGTAGCAAAAGAAAGGTAGGGACTGGCCACAGCACTGAGGATTTCTAGTAAAACAGCATGACCTCTCCTGCCCTGCGACCATCACAAGAGAGAGACTTTGGACCACAGGCAAGACTGTGAGACCTGTGGCAGTGGAGACACAGAGTGGGAAATTAGCATGTAGTGATCCTGTGACCAGCAACCAGTGGTACAAATATCCTTGGAATAGGAAGTCAGCACTGACTTCTACTTGAGACCACCAGCACGGGACAGACTTGTGTCCAGCAGCGCAGGATAAGGAGAGCAGCATGTATGTAAGAGGAGCCAGCAGTGTGGAGTACGGCAGGCTGCACAGGGTCCAGGAGGATCTGCTGTACCTAGGACAGGAAGGAAGCAACGTGTGGCTGTCTCTGTCTGAGGACACCACAGCAACTAGGAGAGTACTGCAGAGACAAACAAGGTTAGGAGACTTAGGCAGGCCATCTAGAAAGCTGCTGGCTAAAGACTGACAATAATCCTCATGTCCAGACACAAAATTCAGCCCCACATCCAATCCGTTCATCTTTCTCTATTCATCTTTCTCACTTTCCTATACAGTCACTCTTGATCTTATATCTTCATGTGAGTGAACATTGTCTCTAGTCTTTCTGACTCACTTCAATAATCTTTTGGTTTCTCTATTCTTTCTCTCCTGTCCCATTCTCCAACTTCTCAAAGCTTGTATAATCATCCTTTACCCTCTAGTCTTTCTTTAACTATATTTCTCTTCATCTATCTCTCTATTTTGTCCCCTATACTTCTTAAATTTCCCCCACAACAGTGTAAAAATCACTCTACTATGAAAAAACTCACTGCATAAAAGTTCTTGGTTTCTGTTGGGTTTTATTTTGTAACTATAGATCTTGCCACTGTGGTTTAAGGTATCAAAACAAGAGTTACTACAGCTTGCCGGTTTCTAGACCTTGATTGATGCTATTGTTATTGCTGTCTGTACTATTACCAGGATATAATATTTATTGTAATAAGTTGTTCTCCTTTCTGTCAAAACACTGTGACTATCTGAGGTCATACTGTCACCATAGTCCAATACCAATGGATTAGGTGCTGAGCCAAGTAGATAGAAACATCTCATTGTAATAAATTAAGAAGAAAAGATCTTGAGAAAGACACAAAATCCAAGAATATCCTACACATAGAAGAGACCTCTGAAGGACAGACATTTCCTAAAGAGACCTCAGTACTAGTGTTACTAGCAATAAAGCTACCTAATATAAGAAATTCACAAGCATTAACACAGAAAACAAAAAACAGAAAATGACAAGACCCAACTCCATACCTCGAGCCCACCCAGAACAAGTCCAAGGCACAAGATAGAGGAAAATGGAAGCCACTCATCTGAAATTTCTGAAATCATAGCACCTGAAATTTAAAAACAGGTGAATGAGACTATAGAGGAAACAAGATCAGAAATAATCTCCCAGTTGAAAAAAAAGTGAGACACGATAACCATAATGAAGACTTACTCAGCAAGTCTGGAGTAGACATAGACTAAAGAAATACAGAGAAGCATAGGAAAATGATGGAAGCAATGAACACACAATATGGAAAGAAATGGAATACAAGAGCCAGATTCAAAAAGATGTTCAAATTGTATTGAAAGTTTGCAAATCTACATGAACAAAAGTAAAGATAGAATTTCAGACCTAGATGGCAGGATTGCAGCTAATGATCATGAAAAGACATATCTCTTAAAAATAACAATTGATCATGAAAAAACAAACCAACATTTGCAAGATAATGTAAAGAAAAATAACATAAAATTAATCAAAGTCAATGTAAAAGCATGAGCTGGCACAAATGGTGTTGTGGACAGAGATTATACAGAGAACAATTAGAGTCAGGACATGGAGTTTATAATATTATTTTTATGATGGTTACCCAGAGTTAACACAAGCAAATGCAGGAAATATATCCACAGTGCTAAAGACATAGAATACTTAGCCAAGAGCCTGAATACCACAGCAATGCCCCACATAAGTCCAGATGAAGACCTGGAGCTCATGACATTGCCTCCTACGAGTCCAGCTGGAGTCTAGAGTCCACAAGGACTCATGACAGTCTCTTTTACAGATCCGTACTTGGAAGGCCCAAGGTCAGCCATAGAAGCCAGCAAGTCTATGCCAGTGTGGTAAAGGAGCTGTACTGATAGGTTGAGGGTTCTATGCTGGAGCCAAGAAGTCACACTCACAACAAAGACCAGTGCTGTCCTGAAAAGCACCACAGCCATCTTCAGTGACATGGAGGCCCCAAGCTCCTCCAACAAAAAGCACAGTTGAGTACATGCCAGGAAGCCAGCATGACAAATTTATCCTGGAGACCAAGTGACATACATCTTCCTCTCTGGAGCCAAGAAGCAATGCAATGCTCAATGTGAGGATGAGAGCTTCTCCAGGAGAACAAAACAGCTCAAACAGCAACATCTAGGAGAAACCACAATGCCTCAATGCACTAATGCCTTAATGCACTAATGTGATAGGTTCTCCTTCTCCATATCTCCATTTATGCTGGCAACTTTCCTCAGGTGAAACATCAATGCTCAGCACCATGCTGATGTAATCCAGCTGGCATTAAATTGATCACCAGTTTTTAATCCATAACAAATGGCATAAAACAAACTGATCACAAAAGTAATGGCAGAAAACTTTTCAAGTATGAAATAAGAATTTGACATACAGATAATTGAGGCATATAGAATTCCAATTAGCCTTCACCAAAATAAATCTATACCATGCTTACAATGATCAACATTCCAGAAATTCAGCACAAGAACTGAATATTAAAAGCTGTTAGAGAAAAGAAACAAATCACTTATAGAAAGAAGATAAGAATTACAGCAAACATCCTAACACCAACCTTTAAGTCAAGGTGAGCTTTGAGTGAAGTATTACAAATCCTAAAAGAAAATAAGTCCCAACCCAGATTGATGTACCGTGAAAAACCATCTTTCAGAATTAATAGAGAAATAAAATACTTCCATGACAAACAACTGAAGAAATTCACAATCACCAAAACAGCTCTACAATGTGCTCTGAAAGATATTCTAGAGAGAGATAATGGTGTGCACAAGTCCAAGAAAACTAGGTGAAAAAAACCACCAGGGAGGGAAACCAATGAAAGAGGGGAAACACAAGGAACCAACAGAAGATAACACTATGATAAGGATAACACATCAGTTATAACCATCAGTGTAAAAGGCCTCAATTCACCAATCAAAACAAATAGACTAGTAGAATGGATCAAGACCAAGATCCAACAATATGCTACACACAAGAGACACATTTAACTAAAAATACTGAAGGCAAAAGAGCAGGGGTAGCTATTATATTTACAGACAATGAAAATTTCAACCCAAGACAGATCAAAAAGATAAAGAAGGTCACTACATTCTCATTAAGGGAAAACTCCAAGAACAACAAGTAACAATAATAAGTATGTATGCACCAAATATAGGAGCATGAAAAGCAAGTATTAGTGGCCATAAAAAATCAAGCACTAACATACTGTAATGGAAATTCACACTCCACTGTCAAAGAAAAAAAGAATAGACAAAAAAAATCAACAAAGAAATATTAGAACTGGACAACCCTTGAACAAATGGACACAATAAATGTCTACAGGGTTTTCCACACCATGACATCAGAGTACACATTTTTCTCATCTGTGCAAGGGGTGTTCTCTAAAACAGACCACATATTAGTGCATAGAAGAACATGCTTAAGTAAATGCAAAGGAATTGAAATTATCCCATTCATGTCATCTGACCATAGTGCGATGAAATCAGAAATCAACACCAAAAAAACAAGAAAAACTTCATAAATAAATGGAAATTAAAAAGCACCATACTTAATAACAAATGGTATACCGATGAAACTAAAGTAGTGATTAAACAATATCTACATCTAAATGATAATTGTGGTACTACATACCAGAACTTATGGCAAGCAATCAGAGTAAATCTAAGAGGGATATTTATACCAGTGAATATATATATTTATACCAGTGAATATGTATTATAATATATATTATTATATATTATTATATATACATATAGTAATATGTATATATAATAAACAGATATTATTATATAATATATAATCATATATTATTATATGTATTATACTATATATTATATTATATATATTCACTGGTATAAATACATATATACATGCATATAGAATATATATGTATATATCTATATGTAATATATATGTGTGTACATATATATATATATATATATATATATATATCAGGAAAACAGAATGGGCTCAAATAAACAATGTAATGTTGAATCTCTGGAAAAAGAAGAAAAATGAAGGCCAAATCTCTTATGAAGGAAGATATTATAAAGATCAGGGCAGAAATTAATGAAATTGAGACTAAAAAGCAATACAAATAATCAATGAATCAATGAGTTGTTTCATTAAAAGATTATACAACATTAATAATCCCTTAGTAAACCTTAGCAAAAAAAAGAAAGACTCAAATTCATGCAATTAGGAATGAAAATGGTGAAATCACAATGCATCCTGCAGAAATCTAGATTATCGATATCTACTCTGAGAACATTTATTCTATTAAAATGGAAAACACAGATGAAATAGATAGTTTCCTAAATATGTATGAATTATGAAAGCTGAATCAGGAAGATATAAAAATTCAAAGTAACCCAATATCAATCACTGAAGTTGAAAATGTAAATTAAAATCTATCATCAAAGAGAAACCCAGATCTTGATGGATACATAGCTGAGTTCTAAAAGAAACTTAGAGAGGATCTGATGCTATTACTCCTCAAACTCTTTAATAAAATTGAAAGGGAAGACATACTGCCAAACACTTTCCTGGAAACAGATATTACTCTGACACTAGAAGCAGAGAAAGATCCAACCAATAAAGAGAGCTACAGGACAACCTCCTTAATGAACATAGATGCAAAAATCCTTAATAAGATACTGGCAGACAGAGTGCAGCAAATCATCAAAAATATTATATACCATGATCAAGTAAGATTCATCCCAGGGATAGAGAGATGGTTCAACACACATAAATCAATAAAAGTATCAGCATATCAGCAGAGCAAAGGAAAAAATTCACATAATCGTCTCAATAGATACAAGAAAAGCATTTGACAAAGTCAAGCATTCATTAATTATAGAATCCTAATAAAAATCAGAATATATGGTCTTTATCTCAGTCTAATAAAAACTATGCTAAACCAACAGCTAATATCATACAAAATAGTCAAAAACTGAAAGCATTCACTCTGAAATCAGGAAAAAGACAAAAATCTCCACCATCACCACACCTATTCAATATATTGCTGGAATTATTGGCCAGAGCAATTAAACATGAGAAAGAAATAAAAGGAACAAAGATAGGAAAAAAAGAAATTAAATTACCATTATTTGCAGATGACAGGACACTGTACATAGAAGATCGCAAAATCTCCACCAAAATGCTTTTAGATTTAATCCCCAGATTCAGTAAAGTAGCTGGTTACACAATCAAGACTCAAAAATCAAGTCCCAGCATGGCAGATTCTCAGGAGATGCTGACTTTTCTCTCCCTGGGCTCTGCATAGCTTGTCCAGCTTACCAGGAAGGCTGGATCATTGATTTCTTGGTTGGTCTTCCAAGTCCCAGAATGACCTATTCTTGGGAGATGCTGACTTTTCTCTCCCTGGGATCGACATGGTTTCCACAGCTCACCAGGAAGACTGGCTCATTGATTTTTCGGCTGGTCCCCAAAGCAATCCACTGGAGGACAGGCTGAGTTGATAGCAACTAAACATAAAGCAACTAAATGTTTGTATTGTCTGGTGGATTATGCAGGCCTGGAGCCAGCAGTCCCAGGATGACAGTATGCAAAATAGTAAATATGGATTTCCTTCTATCTTGTCTGTGAAGTCAAATAGTGTTTCATTGTTTTGCTTTGTTCTGATTGTTTTTGCTTTATTCAGTATTCTGTTTTGATTGGTTTTATTGTGTCATGTTTTTGGTTCTATGCCTGATGCAATGGACAAGTACTGTGAAGACAACAGGATATACTATGGTAGCTATTGTTGTTTTCTTGGTATCCTGCTTTCAAATTTTGTACCAATTTTGCTGCATTGTTTTAATTGCCTTTTTCTGTCTTGCTCTGTTGCATTTTGCTATATTTAAAAAAAATTATATATATATATATATATATATATATATATATATATATATATATCATTCCAGTACAGAAATACCAAACTCAGTGAAACAGAAATTAGGGAAACCATATGTTTTAAAATATCATTTTAAAAAAGAAATACTTAGGAATCAATTTAACAAAAGAAGTGAAATATCTCTACATCAAAAACTACAGTACTTTGAAAAAGAGAAATTGATGATAATATAAGAAAATAGAAAGATATTCCTTGCTTTTGGATAGGAAGAACCAACAGTGAAAATGGCAACATTTCCAACACTACAATATAGATTTAATGAAATCCCTATCAAAATACCATTGACATGTCTCATAGAACTAGAGAAACATTCCTAAAATTCATTTGGAACCAAAAGAGGCCTAGAATAACCAAAGCATTTCTAGGCAAAAAAGGCAAATCAAAGGCATCAAAATTTCTGACTTGAAATTATACTACAGAGCTACTGTGATTTAAAAATAAAACAGCATGTTATAAGAAAACAACAACAACCTGAAAATCCATGGAAGAGAAGATGCAGATGCAACTCCAAAGGTACTCAACCATCTGATCTTGGACAAAGAAATTAAACATGTTCACTGGAGGGATAGTCTCTTTAATAAATGGTGCTGGAAAAATCTATCTTTTCACATGCTAAAGATAAAAGCTATACTCATGTCTATCACCATACACTAAACTAAAATCAAAGTTTATGAAATACATATTAAATATTAAATTAGAAACACTAAATCTTCTGTAAGATGGAGTAGTTAGAACTCTGGAAGACACATATGTAGACAAAGTTTTTATGAACAAATCCCCAGTTGGGCAGGAATTATCACAAAAATTGAAAAACTGGGATCTCATTTTATGAAAAAGCTTTTGCATAGCAAAAGAAATCACCAACAATGTGAAAAGACAACTTAAAAAGTGGGAAAAAATATGCCAGCTATTCTTGAGACAAAGGACTAATATCTAGAAGATATAAAGAACTGGAAAATATCAGACCCTTCAAATTCAAAGATCTAATACAAAACTGGGTATCTGAGATGAATAGACACTTCTCAGAAATATAATTGACAAAAATATACAAAATTATGTTCAACATCATTGGCCATTCCAAATTAAAATGAATTAAGAAAGGCAAATTAAGATATCCCTGAGGTTCTATCTCACTCCAGAAATGATAGCTATGATCAAGAAACACCAATAACAAATGATAGTGGGGGTGTGGGGCAAAGGGAACTGTTGATGAGAGTGTAGGCTGATGCAACCACTGTAGAAACTAGTGTGCTATCCCTCAACAAACTAGGATTAGTGGTGCCATTTCACACAGATATTCCCCTTCTAGGTATTTTTCCAGAAGAATTAAAAACATCATACCACAGCAATATACATGTACTCAAATTTATAATGCAGAGTTTGTAATAGCTAAATCTTGGGGCAATCAAAATGCCTATCAACTGAAAAATGGATAAACAAGATGCCATAAAAAATACAAATTTGAAACATTTATAGCAAATGGATAGACATTAAGACCATAATCATAAGTGAAATGAATCAGACACAGATGTGTAAATATTGCATTACCTCTGGTATAAGAAAATAGAAATATAAATAAGAATAAAAATGTACAATAGATATTGTGAAATTCAAAGAAATAATTGAAAAGCAAAAGGGATCTGGGAAAGCAGGTGGAGGAAATCAAGGAAGGGAAAGATAAAAAATGAGAAAAGAAGGATAAAATGAAAACAGTTTTGTGAATGAGAAGAGAAGGGGGATTTGAAAGGAAAGGACAGGAATGGGAAGAAATAAGATGATAAGAAACAGGTTTTGAGTTTGGGACATCACTCCCAGTGTTTGGGTGCCCACCCAGGCCTGTAGGACACTGGACTAGCCTAGAGTTTTCATGTGTTTGAGTGGAGCATGCCCAGCGACCTTTATTCAACCAGGGGAACAGGCAGGAGCCAAGAGGGTAGTTAGGCCTGAGCAGCAGTGAGGGGAGTTCCAGCTTGCTGGCGTTGGCCTGGGAGAGTTTGGGACATCGCTCCCAGTGCTTGGGTGCCTTCCCAGCCTCCTAGAACACTGGACTAGCCTGAAGAGATTTTGAGGGCTTGAGTGGATCATGGCCAATGATCTTTATTCAACCAGGGGAGCCAAGGCCCTTGAGTCCTGGGAGCTGAGGGCAGAGGTTGTGATTTCTAACATGCCAAGGGAAACTCTTGGAACATCGCTCAAAACACAGAAATATAGGAAAATGAGAAAATGAAAGACCAAAAATGCAATATCAAACCTCCAGCCCATCCTAAGAAAACCTGGGAGCCACATACATAGAAGAAAATACTAGGCATACACCTGAAATACCTGAAATGATATCAAGTGAAATAAGGAAGCAAGTATGGAAAGCTATGAAGGAACTCAAATCAGAAATAATACCCCAGGTAAAAGAAGAAATGATAAAAGTAGTGAAAGAAATAATGAATGCATCTAAAGAAGACACAACTAAAAAAATTAGAGGAACAAAGCAAACAGATAGAATCCCTGAATGAAAAGTGTAAAAAACAAACAGAATACATGAAGCAGATTCAAAGAGATACACAGGAAATCAAAAATTCTATAGAAAGTTGCCCAAACAGCCTCAACAAAAGTGAAGATAGATAAGATTGCAACCAGTGAACAGGAAAGGAAAGATCTTTTAAGAATAACAAGGAATCAGGAAATAACAATTCAACAGCTGCAAGATGATGCAAAGAAAAGCAACATAAGATTAATAGGGATAAATGAAAAAGAAAGGGACAACACAAATGATATTAAGAGGTTATTTACAGCAGTAACAGCTGAAAATTTCCCAAACATGAGAATGGAAACTGCCATACAGATTAGTGAAGCATATAAAACTCCAAACAGTCATAACCAAAATAAAACTGCATCCAAACATATAATAATCACCATCCCAGAAATCCAACACAATAACAGAATATTAAAAGCTATTAGAGAGAAAAGACAGGTCACCTATAAAGGAAAACCTATCAGATTCACAGCAGACTTCTCAACACAAACACTGAAGTCAAGAAGACCATGGAGTGAAATATTTCAGATCCTAAAGGAAAATACTTCCAAACTAGACTCATGTACCCTGCAAAACTGTCCTTCAAAGTGAATGGAGAAATAAGATACTTTCATGGCAAAGAACAGCTGAATAACTTCATGATCAGCAAACCAACACTTCAAAGAATACTGAAAGACATTCTAGATACTCATAGGAAAAAACACTAACCAAGACAGACAATTAAACAGAATGGACAACAGCAGAAAGATAGCATGTCTAAAATAAAATAATATGTAACAGTTAAAACCATTAATGTAAATGACCTCAATTCACCAATTAAAAGAAACAGACTAGCAGAATGGATCAAGAAAAAATATCCAACCATATGCTGTGTACAAGAAACCCATCTAACCTAAAAAGAAATTCATACATTGAAAGTCCAAGGATGTAAAACAATACTTCAAGCAATAGGAACTCAAAAAAAAAAAGTGTGGGTAGCTATTCTATTTGCAGAGAATGTGAACTTCAAAGCAAGAATGGTCCTATGAGATAAAGAAAGTCACTACATACTAGTTAGGGTAAAACTTCAAGCAGAAGAGATAATAGTCTTAAATATATATGCACCAAATTCCAGAGCACCCAGCTATATTAAGCAATTATTAACAGAAATGAAAAATCAAATAAGCAATAATACAATTATAATGGGAGAGCTTAACATGTCATTGACACAAAGGGACAGAAAAACTATACAGAAAATCAGCAAACAAATAACAGAACTGAATCACAACTGTGAACAAATGGACTTGATAGACATACAAACAACATCAGAATATACATTCTTCTCAGCAGTACATGGGACATTCTCTAAAATAGACCATATATAAGTCCACAGAATATATTTAAGTAAATGCAAAAGAATTGAAATTATCCCTTGCATGTTATCGGATCATAGCACCATGAAACTAGAAATTTGTGATAAAAGAAACTGCAAAAAAACCACAAACAAATGGAAATTGAATAATAAACTCTTGGGTAATCAATGGCTCACAGAGGAAATTAAAGAAGAAATTAAACAATATTTGCAAGCAAACATACATACAAATACAACTTACCAGAAACTGTGGGATGCAATGAAAGTGGTCCTCAGAGGAAAATTTATTGCACTGAGTTCCCACATTAGGAAAACAGAAAAAACACAAATAAGCAACCTGATTATACACTTGAAACATCTAGAAAAAGAAGAGCAAGACAAGCCAAAAGCCAAAAGATGGGAGGAAATTATAAATATCAGAGCAGAAATTAATGCAATAGAGACTAAGAAAACAATTTGAATAATCAATCAATCAAAGAGTTGGTTCTTTGAAAGAATAAATAAAATCAACAAGCCCCTAGCCAACCTAATTAAAAAAAGGAAAGAAAAGACTCAAATTCATGCAATACAGAATGAAAAAGAAGAAATCACTACTGACCTTGTGGAATACAGAAGATCATCAACACCTATTTTGAAAACCTCTACTCTCATAGGTTTGATAATACAGAAGAAATGATCAGATTCCTAGAAACATATGAGCCACCAAAGCTGGATCAAGAAGAGGTATAACTGTTGAATCATCCAATTTCTATTAATGAAATTGAAAAGGTAATTGAGTCCTTACCAACAAAAAGAGCCCAGGCCCAGACAGATTCACTGCAGAATTCTACAAGAAATATAAAGAAGACTTAATGCTGACACTCCTCAAATGTTCAATGAAATCAAAAGGGAAGAAATTCCTAGAAGCAAATATTACTCTAACAGCAAAACCTGAGAAAGAACCAACTAAAAAACAGAACTACAGGTCAATCTCCCTAATGAACATAGATGCAAAAATTCTCAATAAAATATTGGCAAACAAGATGCAGCAAAGCATCAAGAAGATTAAACATCATGACCAAGTGAGATTCATCCCAGGCATGCAGGGATGGTTCAACATACATAAAACAATAAACGTAATTTACCATATCAATAGAGCCAAAAGTAAGAATCACATGATCATTTCTATACATGCAGAAAAAGCTTTTGATAAGATCCAACACCCATTCATGTAAGAACCTTACAGAGAATTGGAACAGATGGTCTCTACCTCAATATGATAAAAGCCATCTACGACAAACCAACAGCCAGCATCATATTAAATGGCCAAAAACTGAAATCCTTTACCTTAAAATCAGGCACAAGACAAGGATATCCCTCATCACTGCTCCTATTCAACATAGTACTGGAAATACTAGCCAGAGCAATTAGACAAGAGAAAGAAATAAAAGGACTAAAGATAGGAAAAGAAGAAGTTAAATTATAATTATTTGCATGCAACATGATACTCTACATAGAAGACCCCCAAAACTCCATTGAAAGACTCCTAGATATAATAAATAAATTCAGCAATGTAGCTGGATACAAAGTCAATACTCAAAAATCAATAGCATTCCTATACACTAATAACAAAATCACTGATAGAGAAATAAGGGAAGTCACACCCTTCACACTAGCATCCAAAAAAATGAAATACTTAGGAATTAATCTAATGAAAGAAGTAAAAGAGCTATACAGGGAAAATTATAATACCCTGAAAAAAGAAATCAAAGAAGACCTCAGAAAATGGAAAGACATCCCTTGTTCATGGATAGGAAGAATAAAAATTGTGAAAATGGCTATTCTCCCAAAATTGTTATACAGATTCAGTGCAATCCCAATGAAAATACCAATGATATACCTCATAAATCTAGATAAATCACTCCTAAAATTCATCTGGAACCAGAAGAGACCTAGAATAGCCAAGGCAATTCTAAGCAGCAAAGGCAAGGCAGGAGGCATCACAATCCCTGACTTGAAGGTATACTACAATGCTAATGTAATAAAATCAACATGGTACTGGATTAAAAGCAGACCTGAAGATCAATAGAATAGACTAGAAGATACAACTATGAACACACTCAACCACCTTATCTTTGATAAAGGGGCCAAACATATTCACAGGAAGAACAATAGTCTCTTTAATAAATGGTGCTGGAAAAACTGGCTTTCCATATTCCAAAAACTAAAACTAGACCCAAAGACATCTCCAGCATAGTGAAAAGAAAACCCACAAGCTGGAAAAAAATCTTAGTGAACTTAGTCCCTCAGACAAAGGACTTCTGTCTAGAAGTTATAAAGAATTAAAAAAAAAATAGACCCCCCGAGATTCAAAGACCCAATCCAAAAATGGGCATCTGAAATAAACACACAGTTCTCAGATGAAGAAATATGAATGGCAAATAAATGCATGAAAAAATGTTCATCATCACTGGTCATTAGAGAAATGCAAATTAAAACCACACTGAGATTCCATCTCACTCCAGAAAGAATGGACTAGATCAACAAAACTACCAACAACAAATGCTGGAGAGGCTGTGGGGTAAAAGAAATCTTCTGAACTGTTGGTGGGAGTTTAGACTGGTGCAATCACTGTGGAGGTCAGTCTAGAGATTCCTCAAAAAGTTGGGATTGGAAGTCCCATTTGACCCAGCTATTCCACTCCTAGGCATATTCCCAGAAGAACTGAAAACATCATACCACAGTGATATATGTGCACCCATGTTTATAGCAGCAAAATTTGTAATAGTCAGATCTTGGAAACAACCTAAGTGCTCATCAACTGAGGAATGGGTAAACAAAACTGTGGTATTTTTATACAATGGAGTACTACTCAGCTATAAAGAACTATCACACTGAGATATTTATAAATAAATGGATGCAACTTGAGACCATACTCATAAGTGAAATAAGTCAAACTCACCTGTATAAATACCATATAGTCTTCCCTGTGCAAGAAATGGTAAGAGTACATAAGATTCTGTGGTAATCATGGTTCCCCATTATATTGCTTTGAAGCTTTTTAATGTTTTCATTCATTGTTTGGAATGGTTTTATTCTGTTTTGTTTGACCTTTTATGTGTTATGGTATGAACAGCTACTATGAAGAAAACAAGACATTATGGCAGCCATTGCTGATTTAATATCATCTGGCTTTGAAGTCCTACCATGCTTTTGTTCTTCTATTACCATTGGTTCTATCATGTTGTGCCTTATTGGATTTTAGTATGTATGATAGTATAAACAATTTTTAATGGAAAATGAGATATTATAGTAGCCATTGTTCATCTTCTGTTATTTGGTTCAGAATGCCTTGTAATACTTTCATTATCTTGAATGCTTTTATTTTATTTTTTTATGTTTGATATTATTGTGTGTGAAGCTATGCTCAACTATTTTACAGAAAGAGATATTATGGTAGCTACTGTTGATATCCTGTTGTCTTGTTGTGAAGTGCTGTGTTGCTTGCATTCTTCTGTTCTGATCTGCTTTATTCTGTCCTCTTTTGTTTTATTCTCTGTAAAATAAAATTAATAAAAAGAAACAGAATTTAATCATTGGGTACAAGGTAAAAGAAGCATAGTGGTAGTAACAGACATCACATTTCAATGAGACATTTCAAACGCTGATGTCAAAATGGTGAGAACAACAAATAGCCTTATGGTGAGGTATAAAATGCTGTCATAAAACAGTAAAATTTTTATTAATGATTTGTGTTTATGTTTTCATTAGGCTTTTAAAATAAATTTACCTAACCATAACCCTAATAAGATGCAATATGTGTATTATCAAATTCTTAAGATGCATATAAATATGTATCATAAATATGTGCATTAAAAATAAAGTTATTGGAGGAAAAATGAAAACTAAATAGGTTTTGTGAATGAGTAAGAGTTAATAGAATGGCATCTATTTATCTACATAAGAAAGGTATAAACTGTCATCTGAACAAAAGACTCCACTTATCTGACACACTGTAATCCTAAGAGGGTTACACTGAGGCTTTCATTTACTTTCATGAGCCTATAAGCCAGAGAATTCACTTCTTTTCTGAGGCATAAAGGAAGAGCCTCCAGTGATACTGTACATATGTTTATCCTATTCAATATATTCTGCTCTCCACCAAAGCCAGAGAGACGACTCTTCAGGCATCAGTCATCATCCTACTACCCCGAAGCACAAGAGGCATCTTTTCTTCACCTTCACACTGAGAAGGCATCGCTCCCCATTACATTACAAAAATCTTTGTCAAGATCAACAAGGAGTAGCAAGTTGCTATGTTCCATGGCATTCTTTTCCCCTTACTTTACTAGTCTTTCTTAGTACCCATTGGCACAGCTGACCATTTCTTCCTTCCAAAATGATTTTAGTTCTAGATTTTGTTAATACTAATCTTATCTACCTCATTTTCCCACAATTTAACTAGTTACCTTATGCATTTGCAAATTATTGCTGTGTGAGCATTTCTAAGTATAATATTTGCAATATATCATCTATAGAGATGTTCCCTATCTCCTTCCAGATTCAGTGCTATGGGTTCATTGTCCAACCTGATACCTTCACATGGATATTTAATAAGCATTTTGAAGTTATTAACATTCATCTCCCTGAATACTTTCCTTCTATCTAAATAAACAATGCAATTTGCAAGATTTACTAAAAGTCTGAAGTAGAAATTATGTTTGTGCATTTTCCTTTATAACCTATATCCAATCCACAAATACAGAAAATCCTTTTACTCTATTTTCTCCATATATACTTATTATCGTTCTAAAAGACAACTATTCTCTTCCATTGTTTCTCTTCCACATATTTTTTTAACCAAGGCTAAATCCTGAACTTATTTATTTCCATCCCCTTTTGTCCCATATAACTGATGGTTACAGTAAAATGGTGATTTAAAAAAAAATTCTTCATTTAGATGAGTGTAATAAAGCTAGTCTCTCTAGAAGAAGACAGCTTGATTATTTTGCTCTCAGGTGTTGGTTACCATATGAAGTTTAGTACGAGAAGTTTGAATTTCTCCATAAGCAAATATTTGTATGTAAAATAAGCTTCATATATGGCTGATTTCTTCTGGGCTAACAAAACTGAAAACAATTTTAAACAAGGCAAGATTCTCCAGAAAAGACATATGGATTGATTGAAAGGGAGACACATAGCACAAAGAGAAAAAAGAGCAAATGATAAACTATGCCTTAAGAACAGTGAGTGTTCAACAACTATTTGCTATTTATGATGAAAAGGCTTTCCAATGGGATCGATGCAATGCCTGGTACTCACATTTTTTCCCCATTTTTCCAGCCTTGACAGAAATAAAAGAGACATCAAAAGAAAAGTTTGAATAGATTCTGTTGAACTGAAGAGGGTAGATGGATATCTCTTTAGAAAAATGACAATAGTCCTGGTCATCTGTCTTACAAATGTGTGTCATTAATCCAGTGGAGACAGTGAGAAACAACATGAATCAAACCAAATCTGAGGTACAATAGAAATGGTGATGGGCTGGGAGTTAAAATATTTGGGTGCTTTAGGTGAATCTGTTATTAATTGGCAGTATGACCTTGAGCAAGTCTTTGAGGCTCCAGCTGCCTAAGAGATAGGGGACCAGAGGGACTTTGAAGTCCTCTGAGTTTGTATCTTTAACAATGTACCATTCCACTCTCACTATCAGAAAGGTAACAGGCACTGTTCTGCATATGGGAAATTAATAGAATAACTTTCACATACACAGCAGCAAGGCCAATGTCATTGAATGTGTGAAACAATAACCGTTAGATGTCCCCTCACAGAGTATTTTGAATCACTGATTGATTGTATTACTAAGTTCACATTTAATTACTGGAGTTTATAATTTTGATAATTAAAAAAGGATTCTTTCTTTAGACAAAGAGAAATCAATTCTTCATTGTAAACAGAAGCAATCTGTTGGAATATTAATTATGGGCCATAAAATATCCTATGTATATATGCTATATATGAAACCCAAGAGTAGTGTCAAAATGCGCCTTTAAAAATGCATATCAGACTACATAAAAATTGACAATTTAAAAAGTACATGAAGCTATAATAGATCAGACTTGCTGTGGTTTAAAAATAAGATTTTTAAAAATACAAGAGATTTACTACCTTCAGAAAAGGATAAAAGAATAGTTTGAACAACAAATTTGGTTCATCATGTGAGTAACAGGTTAAATAAAGTTTTACAACTTAGTATGAAGAATGCCCTCCCTGGGAAACTAAAATGTAGGTTCTGGTAGAATACTTCTCACGGGAAATACTGCAGGAGAAAGCATCACAAGGTAAAGAATCTGTATAGTACAGTAGCGAGTGAAGAGACGACCCTCAAAATCCCTGGATAAGATGGCAAATAAATGAATTTAAAATAGATGCCATTGACTTCGATCTTCTTACATTCCAGGTACTGTGTTAAGTGCTTTCTTGCACTATACATTTCATTTCATCCTTGCAACAAAGCTAAGAATTAAGACAACATTGTGCTTAAAGAAGTCAAAACTTAGAGATTATAACAAAGGTAACATGAAGGAAAGTCAGATCCTTTCAAAAGAAAATGTTCTTTCAGTTGCCTTAAACTATGCACGTGGCACACACACCAGTCTTCTGAAAAGCTGCTTAAATCAAATCATAAATAGCTGTATCACAAAACATAATATTCATAAAATACTTGAAGGATGACCCAGAATGCAAACTAACTACTTGTGTGGTATTGCAACACTGTGTTGCAATTTTTTTATCTTAGTTGAAGAAAGCAACTATGTACATTCCAGATGACCCAGTAATAGAAGGATATGGTTTGGCATGCATTTCTGTATTTCAGTGAAAGCCTGGATATATTTTATGTGAAAATGCAAGTGCTATTTTTTTAAATACAGCCTTATATGTTTCATAAATGACTGAGCATCACACTAAACTTCTGTTTTTCTCCCCAAATCAGAAATTTGTGAAGCTCATATCTTATGTAGCAGACAATGTGTTTAGTGTTTATAAGCCCCACCTTGTTAATAATGATATTTTAATATTGATATTTTAATAATGAAAATAATATTTTAGTCACTCAAGAAAAACTAGTAAAATATTGTCAAAGTACTATGTTGAAAACAAATTTGAGTTTATTTTTTATGATGGTAGAAGAGATTATTGATGTAATCTTGGTAGACTTTCAGAAGGAAAGAGAATAGCTGAGATACTTGAGGTTTTAGAATGATCTAAGGCAAAGTATCTTATTAGGATTGATTAGGGTTCATGATATAATCATTTAGTTTTTAAAGAGAGTTTCCATGCAAATCTTCGAGAAGCAATGGTATCTGTATTTGCAAAGCTACAGTCTAAGGTTCATGTAAATGAATTTATGGGAGTTGTAAAATCATGCAAAAGCAGAAACAAATATGTACATATAGATGGTTTAGGTTCCCAAATCACAAAATACAAAATTATTTGGCAGTTATAAATTTGATCTAAGAATATTAATTCTTTATTACATTTGATTTATTAGTTATCTTTGCATAGTTATAAGAAAACTCTTAAACATTATTTTTCTATCAAATAAGATTGAGAATATTTATAACCAAACTTTTTATTAAATTCTTCCCATTGCTATCAATAATCCCTAGAATTGGCTGAAGTTTTATGATACTTAAATATGATGTTTTTATTTAAAGAGAAAAAAACAGAAAAAAGAAATATTACAGAAATTAAAAAAAGATAAGCAGTAAAAAATCACTAGTTGATAAATTACATATTGTTCTTTTAGAAATAGTTGTTAAAGTTACAAAGTTGAAGCACACGAAGTGGACACTCAAGCAGTGAGACTGCAAACAGATCTGTTCAACAATTCAACAAGAACTTAGAAATATGGTTATCCATCCTACACACTTAAATATACATGCAGTTATATCTTTTATAGCACTTCCTATTTCCTCTTTTTTATAATAGCAATTACACATTTAAAAAATTTTATTTAAAGAGAAGAAAAAAAAGCAAAACAGAAAAAAGGGTGGCAACAATACAGAATTCTAAAAGAAAGAAAAAAAAAGAAAGAAGAAAAAACTCACTAATGTATCACTAGTTTATAAATAACATATTGTCATCTTGGATGTAGTTGTTCAAGTTACAAAATTAAAGGGTACATAGTAAATATTCAAACAGTCAGATTACAAACAGTTTTGCTCAAAGAGCCAACAAAAATTCAGCAATATGGTCATCTGTTTTACACAGTCAAGCATACATGCACTTACATCCCTTAGAACACTTTCTTTTCCTCTCTTTTTTACAATAGCAATTACACATTTTGCTTTCATTACACTTGTAGTTCTTATTTACTTTTTACACTAGAGACACAATATGATATTTATAAATATGATTCTTACTTATTTCACTAATGAGGATAGTCTCAAGTTGTCTTCCATTTGCCTATGAAGGCCTCAAGATCATCCTTTTTATAGCTGAGTAATATTCCATTGTATAAAAATGCCACATCTTTTTCATCCACTCTGTAGTTGATGGGCATCTTGGTTGTTTCCAGGATTTAGCTATCACAAATTGTGCAGCTATGAACATGGGTGCACATATATCACTGTGATATGAACTTTTCAGTTCTTTGGGGAAAATACCCAGGAGGGGGATAGCTGGATTGAATGGGGCTTCTAATCCTAGTGTTGTGAGAATTCTCCATATGGATTTCCATAATGGTTGCACCAGTCTACATACCCACCAACAGTGGAGCAGTGTTCCTTTTTCCCCTCAGCCTCTCCAACGTTTTTTATCAGTTGATTATTTGATGGTCACCATTTTTCCAGAGTGAGGAGAAATATCAATGTTGATTTAATTTGCATTTCTCAAATGACCAGTGATGGTGAACATTTCTTCATGTATTTATTTGCCATTTTTATGTCTTCCTCTGAGAACTGTGTGTTCATTTCAGATGCTCATTTTTGGAGAGGGTCCTTGACTTGGTGGGGGCTTGATGTTTTTCAATTCTTTTTATGTACTGGACATAAGTCCTTGGTCTGAGGGGTTGCTGGTTAAATTCTCTTCAGTCTCCTGTTTCAGTGTAGTATAAATTTCAGCATATAGGTCTTTTACATTCTTAGTTAGGTTGATTCCTAAGTATTTCATTTTTTACATGTTATTGTAAAGGGCAATATTTCCATAATTTCTCTCTCAGTGAGTTCTTTGTGTACAGGAATGCTATTGATTTTTGAGCATTGACTTTGTATCCAGCTACACTGCTGAACTTGTTTATTACCTCTAGTAGTCTTTTAATGGAGTTTTTTGGGTCTTCTTTATGGAATATCATATCATTGCAAATAGTGATAATTTAACTTCTTCCTTTCCTATCTTTACTCCTTTTTTTTTCTCTCTCTTTTCTGATTGCCCTGGCTAGTGTTTCCAGAACTATGTTGAAAAGGAGTGGTGAGAGTGGACATCCTTGTCTTGTTCCTGATTTTAAAGTGAAAGCTTTCAGTTTTTGTCCACTTAGTATAATGTTGGCTGTTGGTTTGTCATAGATAGCCTTCATAAGGTTGAGGTAGACACCATGCATTCTGAGTTTCTGAAAGGTTTTTATCATGAACATGTGTTGGAATTTGTCAAAAGCTTTTTCTGCATCTATTGAGATGACCATGTGGTTTTTGTTGTTGGATTTGTTGATATGGTGTATTACATTTATAGATTTGCATATGTTAAACCATCTCTGCATTCCTGGAATGACCACCACTTGGTTATGATGTATAATCTTCCTGATGATTTCCTGCATTCTATTTGTCAGTATTTTATTGAGAATCTTTGCATCAATGTTCATTAGTGAGATTGATCTATAGTTCTTTTTTTTTGATTGGGTCTTTCTCTGGTGTTGGTATCAGAGTAATACTTGCCTCCTGGTATGATTTAGGGAGGATTGCCTTCTTTTCAATGTCATTGTAGAGTTTAAGGATTATTGGCATCAAATCTTCTCTAAATGTCTTGTAGAATTCAGCCTTGAATCTGTCATGACATGGGCTTTTCTTTGTTGGTAAGTTTTTAATTACATTTTGGGTTATAGCTGATATTGGGTTATTCAAAATTGCTATATCTTCTTGGTTCGGCTTTGGTAGTTCATATGTTTCTAGAAATCTGTCCATTTCCTCTGTGTTTTCCACTTCATGTGAGTAGACATTTTCAAAGTAGGTGATCATGATATTTTGAATTTCCATGGGATCTGTAGTAATTTCCTTCTTTTCAAACCTTACTGTGTGAATTTGGGTTTTTTCTTTCTTTTTCTTTAGAAGGTTAGCTAGAAGTTTGTCAATTTTGTTTATACACTCAAAAATCAGTTTCTGATTCATTAATCTTTTGTATTTTTTTTAGTTTCAGTTGCATTGATTTCTGCTTTAATCTTTACAATTTCCTCTCTTCTTTGAGCTTTGAGTTTAACTTGCTCTTTTTTTTCTAGAAGCTTGAGATGAAGCATTAGGTTGTTTATTTGTGCCCATTCTGTTTTCTTGATATGACAATTTATTGCTATATATTTCCCTCTTAAGACTGCTTTCATTGCATCCAACAGATAGCAGTATGTTGTTTCTGTGTTTTCATTGAATTGTAGGTACTTCTTTATTTCTTGTTTAATTTCATCTGTAGCCCACTGGTTTTTCAAAAGTTTGCTATATAATTTCCATGTATTTATGCAGATTTTGCAATTTCTTTTGCCATTAATTTCCAATTTCAATGCACTATGGTCAGATATTATGGATGGGATAATTTCAATACCTTTGTATTTACTTAAGAATGTTTTATGGAATAATATATGGTCTACTTTGGAGAATGTACCATGTGCAGCTGAGAAGAATGTGTATTCTGTTGCAGTTGGGTGGAACACTCTGTAAACATCCACTATTTCCAGTTGCTCACAGGTATGATTCAGTTGTATTATTTCTTCACTGACTTTTTGTCTATTTGATCTATCTCTTTATGACAATGGGCTGTTAATATCCCCTGTTATAATCATATTCTTGTGTATTTGGTTTTTCATGTCCATTAGTATCTGTCTTACATAGTTGTGTGCTCCTGTATTTGGTGCATATATATTTATAATTGTTAGTTCTTCCTCTTGAATTTTCCACTAATGAGTATGTAGTGACCTTCTTTATCTCTTTTAATCATTTTAGGTTTGAAGTTCATGTTGTCTGTAATTAGAATAGTTGCCCCTGCTTTTTTCTGTGTTTCTTTTGCCTGGAATACAGTTTTGCATCCCTTTGACTTTTAATCTATGAGTTTTCTTTTGGGTCAGATGTGTTTCTTGTATACAGCATATTGTGGGATCCTGTTTTTTGATCCATTCTCTCAATCTATTTCTTTTGATAGGTGAATTGAGGCCATTTACATTTATAGATATCACTGATATGTACTGGCTGAACTTTGCCATGTTTTGTTCCAGTTGTTTGCTTTTTGCTTTTCACTGTTGTTTAATTGCTTGTCCTACCTGATGGTTTATTCTGTTATTCTTTCTGGGGATTATAGTCATTTTTATCTCTGTCTAGTATGTCTTTTAGTACTCTTTCTAGGGTTGGTTTGGTAGATGTGAATTTCTTCAGTTGTTTTTGTCATGGAAGTATCATTTTTCTCCATTAAATTTGAATGAAAGTTTTGCTGGGTACAACAGTTTGGGTTGAAAGTTGTTTTCTTTCAGGACTTCAAATACCTCATTCCAAATTTGTCTTGACTTGAGAGTTTGTGCTGAAAAGTCTGTTGTGATGCTAATGGGCTTTCCTTGATAGGTGAGTTGTGTCTTTTCTCTAATAGCTTTTAATATTCTGTTTTTATGCTGCATGTCTGGGATCTTAATTATTATATGTCTGGGTATAGATTTATGTTTTTTGTAACTGCTTGGTTTTCTGTGTTCCTCACTTATCTGCATATTAGAATTTTTACCCATGTTTGGGAAATTTTCTGCTGTTACTTCTGTGAATATCTTAGTTATGCCATTTGCATTGACTCCTGCATCTTCATTAATGCCTATTAATCTTATGTTGTTGCTCTTGGCATCATCTTGAAGCTTCTGCATTGTCATTTCACACTGCTTTGTTATTTTTAAAAGTTCTATCCTTCCATGATCACTAACTGTGTTCCTGTCCTCAAGATCTAAAATCATACCCTCATCTTCATTTAAATGGTTTTGCATACTTTGAATAGAATATTTTTTTGTTTCTTGGGTGTCTCATTGAGTTTGTTTCATGAATTCTGCCTGTTTTCTCTATTGTTCATTCAAGGTTTCAATCAGTTTCTCATGCTCCTGTACTTTTTTCTCTATTTATTCTTTAGCTGCATTCAACACATCCTTTACTAAGGTTGCTATTTCTAACTTTACATGGGAGAGTACTTCTAATTTGTTAATCTACAGTCATTTTGTCAGGGACTGTGAAAAGTAGTTGATGATGAAGAAGTTAAATGGGTTTAAACGTTCACATTCAAAACAACAGATTCTCTAATGAAAAGTACAGAAGACATACCTTGATAAGAATTCAAAAATTTGAGGGTGGCTTCAGTAATTTGAAAATCAGTTTGAGCTAAATTGTGACTATAAAATGTATAGAGTGGATATCTGTGTAACTAGCCTGTCCCTCTGTCATTAAGACTTCCTCATGGTTGGGGAAATATCTAACACCAACAAATCCAAAGAGAAGAGGTACATTTGAGCTCATGGTATTTAGATGTTTTAGTCTCTAGTCTGCTGTATCTAAGACAGAAATGAGAAATCCTGGATGTAGGACAATTGTGCATCCTTTGGCATCCAGGAAGTAGAAAACCAAGAAAGGAGCCAAGGAAGGAGATGTACCCTTCCAGGTCACATCCTTGGTGACCCATCTCTTTCACTCAGGGCCCAGCTCCAAATGGGAGTTCATTCAGCTAGGAACCCATTAATGAGTGAATCGAATCTGCTGATGAGTGTGGTGTTGCCATGATTGAATCATCTTCCATGTTTGTAAGAATTTGGCAGGGGCCATTCTGTATCTAAACCATAACATCTCCCTTACATAAGGCACAAAAGGAGAAAGTACTACAATTCATGGTATATGTGGACTGACTTTAAGAAATAATAAGAGAATTACCTTACAAATTTAAGTGGTTGTTGTACAGAAGTAAGGAAATATTAGTGTTGCATTACTCCTGTGGGAAGCAGCGGAGGGGCTGAATTTTGGAACAAACAAAAGTACAACTTTAAATGTGCTAAAGATATCCCAAGAAAGCTCTGGTTGTGGCCAGAAAGGAGTCAAATATTTCTCTTTCAAAAAGGCAACACAGACATTTTTGAATCAAGAGACAAAATGAGCTGAATGATTTATGAATTCCCATTTTAAGAGTTTAAGAAATTAATTCAAAGTGACTAAATTTTTACACTTAAATCATAAATCAAGAAGATTGTGCTAGGCATGTACAAGGACAAATCTTTAAAAGTTTCCTAATACTGAATTCAAAAGGTCTTTAAGATGTTCCAATTTCTTATTTTCAGCCATAACTTTTTCAGTCTCTTATGGGAGAAGAACCCTCGACATTCAAATTCTGTACTACAGAGAATTTTATTCTTTCAGCTTAGTGTGCTGAGCTCCAAGCAATTCATCAGACTTAATAAGGACTTTGTTGAGATGGTAAATTTAACTAAGTTGTTAACCTTTGGAAATGTGACTCTGAACAGAAGGAAAATGTTCAATATTCAGGCTGCTTTCTTAATATTTGGTAACAACATGGCCTGATAGAAGGAAGAGAGCAGACTTTAAAAATGAACTCGAACATATTGTGTGGGTGTTCTTTATACTCAGTGAAGTGTAAAACAATATTTCACCTTGGATTTGGGAGCATTAGTTAGGTGAACAGATGGGGGAGTGATAAACAGTCTCTAACTAGTAATAGCTCTCTACCACAGACAATATAAGACACTGACTTAATGTAAGATATCTCAATTTCTGACCTGGTCATTTTCAGACTATTCATGATATGTAGAATATTTTGACTCTTTTTAGTTCATTTGAGGGAGATTAACGGGCATGGTTTTGGCTATGGTTTTGTCTATCCAGAATCTCTTGAGCAGGAATAAAGTAGAAATACAAGTCCATATATTCTATTACAAACTCTGTGATTCTATCCACAATATTTCAAGACAAAGTCCCAGTATATTCTTGTTTTTTTGTTTTGTTTTTTGATATGTGTTTCTTTTAATTTTTTAAAATGTATTTTTATTACTTAAAAAAATCCCTCAAAGCTAATTTCTCTAAAAACATAAAGTAAGCTAATAAACAGAGAGAAATTTAGACAGGAATAACCTATTCCACCATATTAGGGTTAATTCCTGGTAAAACTTTTGTCTTGCTATAAATCAGAGGTGAAGGAAAACATACTTTCTTCTACAGATAATTATGTCCCTCCAGATGTATAAGATATTAGCAAAACCTGTGGCGAATGTTTTAAAAAATGTGTTACAATAAAAGACACATTGTTATTAATCCTCATCAAAGTGCTCCCCATAATTTCAAACACACGTGTATTCTATCATTCTTGTCACTTTTGGAAGCAGTCCTGGAAGTGCTCTTGTGTTTTTATGAGGTTGATACAACAAAACAGAAACAAAGACAAAGCAAAAACAAAAACAAAAACCATGAGTGAATTCTGCTGCCTACATTACCCATTGGAAAAGCAAGCAGGTAAAAACACTGTTGTGTGTCCTCATCCACTTTAGTTACTGGTAACTTTTGGTTCTTCCCCCAAATCAAAATGACTATGAAAGGTAGATGTTTTTAATAAATTTAGAACATCCAGGCAGCTACAATAATGCAACTAAAGTCATTCACAAAAGAGCAGTTTCAGAACTGCTTAGGAAATTAGCAAAAGAATGGGGTTAAGTGTGCTTGATGTGGGGGAGTATTTTTTTTTTATTTGAAAAACAAAACAAAAAACAAGAAAGAAATGATACAGAATTTCAAAACAAAATAATAGGTGATTAACACTGGGTAATATATTGTATATTGTTATCTTCAAAGTAGTTGTTCAGATTACAAATGTATAGGAATAAAAAATGATCAAACAATTGGACAAGAAGGCACAAACTGTTCTTTTTGATGAACTAACCAAAGTTAGTAGTATTGTTGTAGACAGCTAAGATAAAAGATTAGAGGCAGTCAGACTGGACTGGGCCCTCAAAGAAGCAGGTGCAGAAGACCAAGTATCTTGAAACCTTGGAGAAGTCAGACATCTTTGCTGTGAGCCAGATCTCAAAACAAAAGATAAAACAAATGAACCCGCACCACAAGGATAAACATCAGGGGTTGGTATTCTACATAGGTATCACCTTCATACCTTCCTTGATCACTTTGAGGAAGGCAGAATAAGCCACTAATCCAACCCCCTATAGGCAAAGGCCCTGTTACCACTTGTTATGTGACTCACTTCCCTATTGGATCTCAGTTTAATCAATCTTACCTGAGCAATTATACTAATAATCTTATTAGTTGATTGTAATTCTGTCCCACTTTATACCCACCTGGAAAGTTCCCATCTTTAACATCTTGAAACCACCAAACATAGTGGTTTTTGCTATAAAAATGCCTAGAAAATGCAGGATCTCTGAAAACCCACTTGAGACCCCTTTGGTCTCTCTCTTGCACAGAAGCTATCTGTAATCTCAATCAATATATTCTGTTCTTAACTTCTGTTTTTCCTAAAATTATTCTTCAGTTTTAGAGAACAGAACCTCATAGTAGACATCTAGTAGGCTGGGAGCTTCTTTCCCCTGTATCAGCATTTTGAGCAGAATTAACAGCAATGTGTTTTTTATTGCAATAGTTAGTTTTTAAATTTAAACATTCACTGTAGTTCTTTAAAAATCAGACTTCAAAGAACATCCATGGTTCATTCTGAGTTGCTCATTTCATCCATATTTATACATTCTTGACTGAAGTTATCAATCATCTCTTTTTGTTTTTCAACCCTGACCTCCACCATACATAACTTCATTAGATTTAGTGTTTAGTCACTCTAGAGCCAGGGGATCAAAATACAGAGAAATGAGGAGGGGCTGAAGAGTCGAGTCTTTAAGGAGTGTGAGATCAACAAGCATACCAGGACACCCACTAAAGTAACATACAGTTACCTTTAAATTAATCACATTAACTTATTATATTAAAAATCACACCCTGAAGTGGAGTAAAGACCTTAGACAATGAGACGACAAACGTCCCTGGTAGAGCTATGGTGTGAAAGAGTGCAGGTGCAATTGGACCTCTACCTTTACCCGTGATGACATCAGGAGGTTGGGCCTGGGCTACTTTAGAAGCACTGCCAAGCTGCACCACTCTGGCTTCTTATGTGAGTCAGCCTGGGATTTTCGTGTCCCAAATGCTTTCTCATTTTTTGCCTGAGCACAATAATAAAGAGCTTTGTTCCTATGATTATGCCACTGCCTGATTTTTCTACCCACAGAGTCACTAACAGAGGGACACTAACAGAGGGAAGAAAAGAATTGCACAAGTTAGATCCCTCAGTGGTAAAGTATCAATGAATGTAAGGAGTTATCTGTTAGTTAAGTGGAAACTGGAAAAGTTTTGAGTTTTTGCATATCTTAGAACACAGAGTCCTTTATAACTTAACTTTTAGCAATTCCCAGCTTAATTCCCTGTGTTCATCTGCTTGCATTATCAGACCTGACTTGTTCTGATGGAATAGAGTAGCTTTCATACATTTTCATTATGGCTACTTGAAGTATTATTCTAAATACTTTGTCGGAGTACTCTGTTACTGAAGCTCTTTTTATTTTAAACTAAATTCAAATTTCTAACTCATTACTAAGTGTCCTTTAACCTTTCTTTGAAAAGATTATGCTTTATAGGTTAAAAATTATGTGACTATAACATAGAAGCAGTCTTTTCCAAGGTATTAGTGAAGTCACAAGGATCAAATGTAGACTCAACATCTGACTACCAAACCTTTCCAAAAAGTGTAGTTAGTGCTTAACAAAAGTCTACTTTTTACAAGGGAAATGAGATTGTGTAGATAGTTCTTTAATGAAGATTTCTGAAAGGCAGTCAACAACTTTTCTTTATTATACATCATTTTTTAGGTACATGCTCAGAACAATGGGTTGTGTCTAGACAGTTAAAGTGTCAGCAGACTTCTGATATGCTGGTTATTTTTCCTGTGCCAAATATATGATGCTTAGTATTCAGATAAAACAAGGATGTACATAAAGCAAGAGCTCTTTCCATTTACTTCTTGATTAATAAAAGCATGGCAATATAATAGTGCTTAGTGCTATGTCCCCCAGTTTACATTATAGCCACCAGAATTTGACTGTTAATTTCCAGCCAAATGACAGCTCATTAGCACTATCACCAGAAAGGTGGGAAGAGAAGGAAGGGGAAGTGTAAATCCAGTCAATCAACTTCATAGCTTCAAAGCAGGGATGGCAAATACTTTGGTGGAGGAAGAGTCTTAGCACCAGTGGCTAAAAGGAAAACTTAAGAGCACTGATGGCCCTTACTCTGTACACATAATGCTCTCTTTTCTGGGATTCTGAAAAACTTAGCAGTCTGTACAGTGATTAAAGTAGGCATAAACAAATAAATATCTTCTATGTTTTCCCATGTGACACACTTTACATATTATACAATAATATTTGATACCATTACTATCATAAAATATTCCTATTTGTGTTTTTTTTCAAAAATTCAGCATTGTTTTGTATTTGATATTGTTTGATTCTGCTTACTAGTAGAATCAAATGATTTGTTCTGAGATTTCTAACAAGCTAGCTAGTTGTTAGGAGAATGTTTGAATAATTTGATATTTGTTGATTGGGAAAAATGAAAGAATAAAAAATGATATACTGACAATCAAAAAGCCCCAAAATAAGTTCTAGCAAAATTATAAGTACAAATACATGTCAGGCAAAATGTCTCCTTTTCCCTTTCATAGTACATGCATCATATTTCTGCATACAGTGAAGGATTTATAAGATTCAATTTTAGTTTTTGATTCCTAATTTTCTAAAATAATCTTTCCTAATTAGGCATTTACAATTATTCACAAAATTTTCAAAAGCTCTCCAAAATTTTCAAAAACTGCTAACATAAATATTTTTATAATTCACATATAATTCATATATACTATTACTTTACATTAAGACAACAAATACATTACGCATTGTATTCATTCCATAATGTTAAATAAAATTTGCACTTTTAAAGCCTGGATCAACTCAGTAAATTGCTAGATAGTGAATATTATTATTTTTAAAAAGTAGTTTTTTATAATCTATATTTAGAATTTAAATTGTTTCTGAATTTTTAATGTGCAACAGTAAATAAAACCCTACATCAAATATATATTTTCAATGTATGACGACCACCAGAATTTTTTATATTATTTCTTAAAACCAAGATTGAACAGTAGAGACATTCCAGAATCCCATACACTTTGAATTTTGAATTGGTCAAGCTGTATTTTGAATTGGTCATTGTTTCAGTTTTGTCTACTAAAAGAGAATCTGGGCTGTAGATGAAACTCAGTGGTAGAGAACTTGCCACGTGTGTGTGAAGCACTGAGTGGATGCCCAATAATTAACCAAAAATAAAATGAAGTCTTTCATCAAGTTTAGATGAAAAAGAAATGAATTCATTTTTTCTGTGATTGTTACAGAAGTAACTCCAAGATATTAAAATATTTATTCTTTTCAATAAAATATGTTTTAAAAAGTAAATCATTCATGAGAATTTAAATTTCTTTCCAAAATAAGGCTTTCTAAAGCAAATAAGGTGTCAGTTTACACACATATATGACATTGTAACAATAAGTATTTCAGGCTCCTAATTGATAATTCAAGAACTTAGGAATCTTTTTGTTTTTTAGATGTAACTATATTCTGGAAAAATAGGAGTAATTTTTTTCTAGAAATAATCATTAATACTAACTTCCCAGTGATCCCTTTTATTGTTAGTAAAAGGAAACCTAGTAATATATTCCTGCAAAATTTATTAACAGAGTAAACAATATCAACAAACATCGATATTACCCTTATCTCATACAACTCAGCAAGGATTTCTGTCCTCTCTATTAACATAGCTTCTAGATGGAGAATAGACTATTACATTGAAACTTTGCTGACAATCATGTTTTAAACCAGAGTTTAGAAGTTTTTTTTTTTTTTATAAGGAACTAAACAGTATACATTAGTATTCAGAGGCCTGTGGTGTTGGTTATTATTACTACGTCTCTCTGTTTTTGAAGTGTGAAGAAAGCAGTAACAACAGTTAAACAAATATATGTGCTTGTGTCCTGAGATGTTTTATTTATGAAAATAGATGCTGAGATGTGGGTCAGATTTTGCTTACAGCTAGGAGATTACCAGCTCCTTGTTTTAACATCTCCACGACTTGTCTCTGGTATAGATGTCAGCCTCTGTTTGGAATTTAAGTGTCCCAAAGCATTCTCAGTTACTATATCAGCACTTTGAAACTCACTAATCGGTAGACTAATGAGAATAGTTTGTTATAGTGATAAAATTCTTCAGATTTGTATGAGTAGGAAATATGGTAGGCTAGAAAAATATCTAACTTAACTCCTTAGAGAGAACTTTGAAAGCATAAGCTGATAGTTACAACTAGAAGTTATTTTCCAAAAGAAAGACTTAGTTTCCAAAATAAATGTTAATTTATATCTAACTTGAAATTAGAATGCATTGTTAATTGACTCCTTTTGCAATTTGAGGGCTCTTTGTTCTGGTAACACAAAATAACATCCAGCTGAACAAGGTGACATGACATGATCTCCAAGGTTCTCTCCTGGTCTAACATTCTACAGTCCTGTGCAGTGAACTTTGCAAACTTCGCATTTAATGGGACTGAACTTTAGCGTGGGAAGATAACACTCTCTATTTTTAGAGACTCAGTAATTGCCTCCTGCACATCATGATTATTATGATGTTTTTTAGGGTCTTAACTTTGAATAGCTAAATTTTATGAACCTCTTGATTGCATTCCTCTTCATTGTGAATGGTTTGGGAACATCTGTCTATAATGCTTTAGAAAGCATTTCAAAGACAATAGTTTAATTTTTGATACTTCTTTCTTGCTTTTCTTGATGTCAATATTCATTTTGTTGTGTGTTAAGCTTCCTGACTGCATTGAATTTTTTTATTGCTGTTTTTACTTTAAATTTGGAAATTTTCTAACAAATAAAAATTGAGGAAATGCTCTCCTACCCATTGTATTCACCAATGATCACCAATTCAATAACCATTTTTAGCAGTTTTATATCTCTTCTACTTAGGCTTTGAGCGGGCTAGAGAAATTAAAGTGTATCTTTGTTAAGTGTATCATCTGCTTCATCAAAAAGGCTTTATTATCATTGTAACTGATACAGACATTTTAAAATTAACCATTATCAAATATTGTAGTATCAAAAATTTCTCAGTATCATCTAATATACAATCTGCATTCACGTTTCCAATACTGCTCTAAAAGTTATTCTTAAAATATTAAAAAGTTGTTTATTCAAGTTAAAATAGAGATACTTTTTAAATATATCCTTACTAAGGTTTATAGACCATTTTCCTCTGGAAAAGTAAGAAATTAGGAATAGATCAACTCACTTCAAAGTCTTTCATATGAGCATGACAAAAATATTACAGAAATAAACTTATCCAAATATTTACACTGAGGAGTTGCAAATATCTGATGAAAAATAGTTATATTTATTCAAAGAATAGGAGTAAAAAAAATAAACTCAGCAATCTATATGCTTATGCATGGTTCCTGGTGTATGTTCAAAAGCATAAGTTCCAAAGCCTTCATTAAAGGTAAGGCCTCCGGCAGTGCCCTGCATCTCAGGTTCTGAGTTTATTTCATGTCTTCCACATGATCATTGAGAAATCTTGTCTTTGCTCAGATAAGACTGGGCCAGAAAACCCCTTTTTTTATTGTCCAACATTTCCTTCCATTCATTGTTATTTTATGAATGAGAAATGCACAAACCTTGAAATTAAAGTGACCAATCTCCTGATATAATTTCTCTTAAAATAATAATAATAATTAAAAAAACAATCAATTGACCTGCCATCTTAAGTCACTTTCCTTGTGACCAGGACAAAATACCTAATACTCACAATTTAAAGAGAGAAATGTGCTTTGGGGAATGCAGTGTAGTCCACAGTCGACAAGACCCAAGGCAGACTGGCATGGCAAAGAGGTATAGCAAAGCAAGTGCTGCTTTTCACATGACAGCAAGGAAGTAAAGAAGCAAAAGAGGAACCAGAGAAAGTGATACAATCTTGCAGTCACACCTCCAGTGGCCTACTTCCCCCTGAATAGCTATATCACCCCAGTAATTCAGTCACCCTTTAAATGCCCTATCTATGAGTGCAGGAGGCCCTTGGGGGAGATTCTTGATCCAAATCATAACATTCTACCTTTTAGCCTTAAAAGATTCATGTACATCTCTTTACACATTTACTGAACCTCTAAGAGTCACCAAATTTTTAACTGTTTCATCATTTCTGAAATGCCCAAGTTCAAGGTCTGCTTTGACATTTAAGGCAAACTCTTAGCTGTGACCCCCTGAGAAAATCAGAAAGCAAGTTGAATATTGTTGACATACAATGGCACAGGATAAACATTTCAATTCTGAAAGGAGGAATATAGGGATAGAAACCAATGGGACCAAAACCTAGCACAGCAAACATTAAATCCTGCAGCTCTTTGTCCAGGACCCAGCAAAAATGTGACCTTAAATGTCTTACACAGTCAGCCCCTATGGCATTTCCTGTTGCTGCTTTCATGGCTTCTCTCTTGCATGGCTTTGTTCATTGCCTCAGATGTTGCATATTCCTGGCTTCTTCAATTTCCTGGAGTCCCTGATGGACTTTTGACCTCACTCTCACAGCTTTATGCACCACTCTTACAAGGGCACACTATCCAGGCGGCGGGATGCTCTTCTGAAATTGGCATGTGAGTCCACCTTACCCCATAACTCTTGTGTTTTGCAAGACTGAAAAACCAGCACCTCTTGGATGACCACCAAGTTTGCTATCAGCTCTTGCAGAACTGGACCTCCTTAAATTACAGATATAGCAGTGCCTGCATGGCGGAGCATTGTGAACTGAATCCTTTGAATTTGCTGAGCTTGGCAAGAGTGTGGGTCAGTCCTTCTTCCACACAGAGAACACCCGAGGGTTGGAGAGGTGCCAACAAAGCCTTCTGCAACCAGGAGGAACTTGAAAAGGCCTAGGAAAAGCCAGTGACCAGTGAGGTCCCAGATGAGGCATACAGTATGGCCAGGCAAATCTGGCAGCCTGGAACAGCCTAAAGCCACAGTAACAATAGGTGCCAAGGTTTGGCTTACATCAATACCCCTAGGCTAGTCAGCCTAGGGAGAACATAAGAATCACCCAACAGGCCCTGCAGGAGGAATTTAGGTGTCTTTTCTCTAACAGCTTTTGGTATTCTGTTTTATTCTGAACTTCTGGGATCTTAATTAATATATGTCTCTGCGCAGATTTCTTTTGGTTATGACTATCAACTTCTATATACCTCACTTACCTGTATATCATTTTCACTGATGCCTATCAATCTTATATGACTACTCATTACACCATCTTGAAGCTGTTGAATTGTTATTTCATGCTCTCATGTTATTTTTAAATTTTCCTTTTATGATAACTACCTGTCATCCTGTCTTCAAAGTCCAAAAATCTATCCTCAGCTTCACTGAAATGGTTTTACCAGCTTTCAGTGGAGTTTTTTATTTCCTAGACACTCTTTGAATTTGTTTCATGCATTCTACTTTTTTCCTAAATTATTCATTTAAGGTTTCCATCATTTTCCCATGCTCCTGTACTTTTTTATCTGTGTCTTCTTAGCTAAGCAATTCCCTTATTAAGGTTTTCATTTCTTTCTTTTCCTGAAAGATTATTTCTCATCTGATTTCCTCTATAGCCTCATGGATTTATTTGTTTATTTCACTTGCTATCTTTTCAGAAATTTCAAGTGTCTGACTTCTAATGGCCTTTATTTAAATGTCTCCTGTACTTGTTCCTGATGGACTGGACATTTGACATTCAATTTTGCTTTCGCATTTGTTGTTTTCACCTCTTGAGTTAATATTTCGGTCTTTTCAATCCCACTAGTCATAACAGATCATTATTTGTGTCTTAGGGTCCTACTATATGGGTGATGTTTGTCCAACTGCTGGATCCTACAATGAAAATGACACAACTTACCTATCAAGGAAAGCCCATTAAAATCACAACAGACTTTTCACTACAAACCCTCAAATTAAGAAAAGCAGGGAGTGGGGTGTTTTAAGCCCTGAAAGAAAACAACTTTCAACCCAGATTGATGTACCCTGCAAAACTTTATTTCAAAATTGATGGAGAAATAAGACGCTTCCATGACAAAGAACAACTGAAGAAATTTGTGTCTACCAAACCAACTACAGATAGAATACTAAAAGACATACTAGAGAGAGACAAAGTTGACTACAACTCCGAGAACAACAACAGAAACAAACCACCAAGAAGGCAAACAACTAAAAAAAGGGGAAAGCAGGAAAACAACACGAGGAAAATAAGATGAAAAGTTAAGCCAGTACATATCAGTCATAACCATCAATGTAAATAGCCTCAATTCACCAATGAAAAGAAATTGATTGACAAAATTGATCAAGAATCAGGACCCAATAATATGCTGTGTATAAGAAACACACTTGATTCAAAAGGAAACTCATAGAGTAAAAGTTAAAGGATGGAAAACAATATCCCATGTAACAGGAATACAGAAAAAAGCAGGGGTAGCTATTCTATTTGCAGACAATGTGAACTTCAAACCAAAAATGATCAAAAGAGGTAAAGAAGGTTACTACATACTTGTCAGGGGGGAAATTCAAAAAGAAGCACTAACTATTACAAATATATATGCACAAAATACAGGAGCATCTAACTATATAAGAGAAATACTAACAGACATGAAAAATCAAATGTGCAATAACACTGTTGTAAAAGGGAAACCTTAATACCCCATTGTCACAAAGAGATAGATCAACTAGACAAGAAGCAAAAAAATATAGTGCACTAAAACTGGAAATTAATGGAAGAAGAAGCTGCTAAATCTTCATAAACACTTGGAAATTAAGTAACAACCTCCTGAACAAACAATGGTTGACAGATGAAATTAAAGGAGAAATTAAATAATACTTAAAATTCAATGTAAATGCAGATACAACATAATGAAACTTGTGGGATGCAATGAAAGTGGTGCCAAGAGGGTAATATATAGAAATGAATTGTTACACCAGAAAAACAGAATGGGCAGAAATAAAGAACCTAGTGCTAAACCTCAGGCTTCTAGAAAAAGAAGAATGAGTCAAGCCTATAATTCTAGAAGAGAGGAAATTATAAAGATCAGAGCACAAATTAATGCAATTGAGACTAAAAATCAATACAAAGAATTAATGAATGAGTTGTTTCTTTGAAAGAATAAATAAAATTAATAAGTCCCTAGCCACCTTTGTCAAGAAAAAGACAGAAGAAACTCAAATTAGTGCAATAAGCAATGGAAAGTATGAAATTATTACAAACCCCATGGAAATTCAGATCATGAATATTTACTTTGAAAATCTTTACTCATAGGGTGGAAAACACAGGAGAAATGGATAAATTCCTAGAAATATATGAACTATTAAGGCTTAATCAAGAAGAGATAACAATTTTGAATAACCAAATATCAGCTACAAAAATTGAAAACATGATTACAAACTTAACAACAAAGAAAATCCCAGGTCATGACAGATTCATGGCTGAATTCTACAAGAAATTTAGAGAAGACTTAATGCCAATACTTCTCAAACTCTTCAATGAAATCAAAAGAGAAGCAATCCCCCCTAACTCATTCCTGGGGCAGGTGTTATAGGTGTTATTCTGATATCAAAACTAGAGAAAGAGCCAATCAAAAAGGATAACTATAAGCCAATTTCCTTAATGAACATAAATGCAAAAATTCTCAATAAACTACTGACAAATAGAATGCAGCAAATCATCAAGAAGAATATATTACATCATGGCTAAGTGGAATCCCACTTGGGATAAATGCAGGGATAATTTAACATTTGCAAATCAATAAATATAATATACCACATCAATAGGGTCAAAGTCAAAAATCACATTATCATCTCAACAGATGCAGAGAAAGCTTTTGATAAAGTCCTACACTTGTTCATAAAAAAAAACTATAAAAACTCGGAGTAGATAGTATTACCTCAATCTGATAAAAGCTATCTCTGACAAACCGACAGCCAACATTATACTAAATAGACAAAAACTGAAAGCTTTCACTCTAAAATCAGGAACAAGACAAGGATGTCACTATTACCACTCCTATGCAATATAGTTCTGGAAACATTAGCCAAGCAATTAAATGAGAGAAAGATAATTAAAGAAATAAGGACAGAAAGAAGTTAAATTATCACTATTTGCACATGAAATGATACTTTATATAGAGGGCCCTAAAAACTCCATCAAAAGACTACTAGAGTTAATAAGCAAATTCAGCAGTGTAGCTGGATACAAAGTCAACACTAAAAAATTAATAGCATTCCTGTACACATATAATATACTCACTTAGAAAGAAGTTATGGAAATAACACCTTTCACAATAGCATCTAAAATAATGAAATACTTAGAAATCAAGCTAGCAAAGGATATGAAAGACCTACATGCTGAAAAATATAGTACTCTTTAAAAGGAGACTGAAGAGAATATCAGAAAATGGAAAGATAACCTTTGCTATTGGGTAGGAAGAATCAGCATTGTGAAAATTGCCATACTCCCAAAACTGTTATGTATATTTAATGCAATCAAATATACCATTAACATACCTTACAAATCTAGAGAAAACATTCCTAAAATTCATTTGGAATCTGAAGACCTTGAATATTAAAGGAAATCCTGGGCAACAAAGGCAAGGCAGGAGGTATCTCAATCCCTGATTTGAAATCATACTACAAAGCTACAATTATAAAATCAGCATGGTACTGGAAAAACAAACAAACAAACAACAGACCTGAGGATCACTGCAACAGGGTAGAGGGTGCAAATACAATTGCAGGGACTCTCAGCCACCTTATATTTGGTGAAGTGGCTAAACATGTTCACTGGAAGAATGATAACCTCTTTAATACATCATACTGGAATAACTGGCTTTCCACATGCCAAAGACTGAAACTAGACTCTAGTCTAACACAATACACTAAACTAAAGTCAAAATGGATCAAAGATCTAAATATTAAAATAGAAACATAAAATCTACTGGAAGATAAGTTAGGGAGAAATCTTGAGACCTAGGAGTAGGCAATGAGCTCATGAATAAAATGCAGACTGCACAGGAAACACTTCAGAGAATCAACAACTGGGCTCTCTCCTTATTAAAAAGTTTTTGTACTTCAAAATAAATCATCAACAGATTGGAAAAAAAACCTCGCAGAATGGGAAAGAATTTTAGCCAGCTGTCCCTCAGATAAACGACTTATATCTACAACATATAAAGAACTGAAAAACTCTTACCAGGCCCCCGCATATTCAAAGACTCAGATCCAAAAACGAGCATCTGTGATTAACACGTACTTCTCAGCTGAAGAAATACAAATGGCAAACAAATACATGAAGAAATGTTCAACATCACTCTTCATTTGAGAAATGCAAATTAAAACAATACTGACATTCCATCTCACTCCAGAAAGAATGACTGCCATCATGAAATCAACTGATAACAGATGTTGGCAGTGCTGTGGGGAAAAAAGCAACACTTTTCCAGTGCTAGTGGGAGTGTAGGCTGATGCAACAACTGTGGAAATCAGTGTGGAGAGTCTTCAAAAAACTTGGATCAGAAGTGCTATTTAATCCAGCCATTCCTCTTCTGGGTATTTTCCCAGAAAAAATTGATGTCATGCCACAGTGATATATGTGCACCCATGTTCATAGCAGCACAATTTGTAATAGCTAAATCTTGGAAACAATCAAAATGCCCATCAACTGAAAAATAAACAAAAAATGTGGTTACTTTTTATAAAATAGAATATTACTCAGCTATAAAATGTATAATCTTGAGGCTTTTATAAGCAAATAGAGGCAACTTGAGATTATACTAGTAAGTCACATAAATGAGACTCACATTTGTAAATATCATATATCTGTGCAAGATAGATAACTATACTATTTCTCTGTTAGCTCATCAAAAAGAATAGATTGTGCTATCGTTGTTTGATTTTTTAATCATTTTTTATGCCTAGATCTTGTAACTTGTACAAGTGTTTCTAAGATAACAATATGCAGCATATTAACTAGTGTCAATTTCTTATTGGTTTTTGCTTTTTTAAAAACTTGTTTATTATCTATCCTTTTTATGTTTTACTTTTTTAAAATACAAAAAAATTTTAAAAGTCTTTCAAATCTATATATAGCATACAAATTTAATTTTCTTTCCCACATCTGTCAATAGAAGTCCTAGAATTTTGGTATTATGCATCCTGGAATAAATACCTGACAATTCTTCATTTATTCATCAATAAAGCGATGAATATATTTCTCAGAAATTTACTTGGAAATGTTATTTTTTGCCTGTCTCTTCACTGACAGAGGAAAAGAGAGGAGTTTCTTGGTCATTAGTTATTGGTACATGGAAAAAGCACAGGCACAAAGTACTAAGTTAAACGCATAATGAAAACAATGTGGCAAATCTGGCTTGCATGAGTCAGTTTCTGACTCTAGTGAACCCCTGAGGCAGTGCACTTATGAAGAAAAGAGGTTTAGGTACTTCATAGTTTTGGGGGTTTGAGGGCTCTGTGCCTGCAGCCCTCTGTTCCAGGGCAGTCTGTCCCGATTGCCTCACGCCATGGTAGACAGAAGTGTTGGGAGGGACAGTGAGAGGAAGTAATTGTGTTTCAGACAGAAAACAAGAGAAGAGAATGGAATGAGGCCTGTTCCTCATGTAACAGCCCTCCCTTAGGAACTGACTCAGAGACCCCCCTTAATTCCTTCTGAGGGCACACTCCCCATTCCTTCCCAGTGTGCCCCAATTCTTCTGTCTCCCAGTATCCCCAGCCTTGGAATCAAGCTTGAAACACATGGACTAAAATCCTAGTGTGGAGAATCAACAGTATAAAACACTCATTTCAAATCTTTGCTTTGTTTACCTAAGAAGAATTAATTTAGAAAGCATTAAAATGACCAAATGTTCATCAAAAATTTCAAAAGAGGTCTTAGGGATCATTTATTAAATCTTCATGTAGCTCTCTTTCAAATTAATAACATAGATTGATAAGATAAAATTTGATCTCTATTTCCCTCTTTAACTCATACATTAAAATTACAGTGGTTGGTACAGGGACATGAAGGGCTTTTAAGAAGAGAGACACATGTTAGGAAAGGAACGAATGAGGAATAGGATATATATAATATTATTAAATCAATAAGCCTGACTTGGAATTAAATATAAAGAGGGCCAATTAATGTGAGGCTAACATGTGAAAACACTGAAGTAGTTCTGTTTCTCAAAGAGTTAATAAGTCACCACAGAAGTTAGTGTTCATACAAAAACAAAAGAAACATCTGTATAATAAACTGATATGATATAATAATAAATAATAAATATGTATGCTTTACCCAGCAGTGCATACATGAACTAAATTACATTCAATGAACTGGATGAGTTCAAAGTATAAAGATAATTAATAATTTTTAAATAAATAACTTACTACAACCCAAGCACGTTAAGTACTATGTTAGCTGCTGTCCTAGGAAAATGTAAGCTATGGTTCCCAAAGCAGCCTTTTCAGCAGTTCTAGTCGTCTGAGTGACTACACAGGCTGACTTTGTGGCACTTATCTCCTCTGCTTCCTGTGTGTATTCCGACTCCAGTCCCAACCATGTCTGACCGGAAACCTGACTGAGGAGACCCTCTGCAGAGACCTGCTTCAGCAAGTTTCAGCAGAGGGACTAAGAAGGAAGATTGGTTATCTAATCACACATCTTACTGCCAGGGTAAAAGCAGGTAGTGGTAACCATGATTAGGCCAAATAGAGCAGTAGAAAAATCAAGCTCATGTAGACCAAGGGGCACAGTGAGGGGCCATGTAATCCCCAGAGAAAGAAGTTGTTTTATTTATTGTTTTTTCATTTTTGTTTTTAATACCTGTGAAGTGTGTATTCCCTGATTCTCAATATTTCTTAATTATTCCTTTAAAATCACTGCTTTTACTCATTCACTGGTTGATTGGTTTTGCTTAAGGATTTTAAAGTGAATTTTAAAATGTTTTTGTTATTTTCAAAGACACTAATTCTTAGTTAAAATTTCCATTCTTTTCTTTTTTCTTTTTTTTCTCTTTGTCTTTTTGAAACAGGTCTTGCTATGCAGGTTAGGCTGACCTTGAACTTACTTTGTAGACCAGGCTCACAATGATCCTTCTGTCTCAAATTTACATTAGTTTCAACATGCGGCATTAGATCAAAAAGGAAACAAGTTAAAAAATCAATTAAGATTTTAACCTAATAGCAAAAATAAATAACATGTATTATGTATTTCACTACAAAATATTCAAGAAAATTAAAATTACATTTTAGTGAAATTTTGAAAACTATGATATTTATGTTTGGAAGTGCAACATGAATGATTTTTTTATTTAAAGAGAAAAAAACAGGAAAAAGGTAGAAATATTACAGAATTTCAAAAAAGAAGATAAATGGTAAGAAATCATTAGTTGATAAATTACATATTGTTCTTTTAGAAATAGTTATTCAAGTTACAAAATTAAAGCACACAAAGTGGACACTAAAACAGTGAGAGTGCAAACAGATCTGTTTAACAATCCAACGACAACCTAGAAATATGGTTATCAATCCCACACACTTAAACATGCATGCAGGATATCTTTTATAGCGCTTCCTATTTCCTCTTTTTTTACAATAGAAATTATACATTTTAAAAATTTTATTTAAATTAAAGGATAAAAAAAAGCAAAACAGAAAAAAGGGTAGCAACAATACAGAATTCTAAAAGAAAGAAAGAAAAAGGAAAATGAGAAAAAGTCCCACTAAGAAATCAGTAACTTATACACTACATACTGTCATCCTGGATGTAGTTGTTCAAGTTACAAAGTTAAAGGGTACATTGTAAATATTCAAACAGTCAGACTACAAAGAGTTTTGATCAAAGATCTAACAAAGATTCAGCAATATGGTCATGTGTTTTACACAGTCAAGCATACATGCAGTTATATCCTTAGAGCACTTTCTTTTCCTCTCTTTTTTACAATAGCAATTACACATTTCACTTTCATTAAATTTGTAGTTCTTATTTACTTTTTACACTAGAGACACAGTATGATATTTATAAATATGATTCTTATTTATCTCACTAATGAGGATAGTCTCAAGTTGTCTCCATTTGCCTATGAAGGCCTCAAGATCATCCTTTTTTATAGCTGAGCAATATTCCACTGTATAAAAATGCCACATCTTTTTCATCCACTCTGTAGTTGATGGGCATCTTGGTTGTTTCCAGGATTTAGCTATCACTAATTGTGCAGCTATGAACATGGGTGCACATATATCACTGTGACATGAACTTTTCAGTTCTTCGGGAAAATACCCAGGAGGGGAATAGCTGGATTGAATGGGGCTTCCAATCCTAGTCTTGTGAGAATTCTCCATATGGATTTCCATAATGGTTGCACCAGTCTACATTCCCACCAACAGTGGAGCAGTGTTCCTTTTTACCCGCAGCCTTGCCAAAATTTGTTATCAGTTGATTTCTTGATGGCAGCTATTCTTTCCGGAGTAAGGTGGAATCTCAATGCTGTTTTAATTTGCATTTCTCGAATGACCATTGATGGTGAACATTTCTTCATGTATTTATTTGTCATTTGTATATCTTTCTCTGGGAACTGTGTGTTCATCTCAGATGCCCATTTTTGGAGAGGGTCTTTGAATTTGGGGGGCTTGATGTTTTTCAATTCTTTATATGTTCTGGACACAAGTCCTTTGTCTGAGGGGTTGTGGTTAAAATTCTTTCCCACTCTGTGGGCTTTCTTTTCACTCTGTTGGTGATTTCCTTTGAAGTGCAGAAATGTTTCAATAATATGAGATCCCATTTGTTGATTCTTTGAAGTGTTTCCCACGCAGTTTGTGCTTTGTTCATGAATTCTCTGCCTACCCCTATGTCTCCAAGACTTCTACCTACCTTGTCTTCCAGTAGATTTAGTGTTTCTGTTTTAATATTGAGATCTTTGATCCATTTAGACTTTAGTTGTGTGCATGGTGATAGGCATGGATCTAGTTTCAGTCTTTGGCACGTAGAGAGCCAATTTTTCCAACACCGTTTTTTTAAAGAGACTATCCTTCTTCCAGTGGACATATTTAGCCCCTTTGTCAAATATCAGGTGGCTGCATGTCTTTGTAGTTGTGCTTCCATCTTCTGATCAGTTCCATTGATCCTCAGGTCTATTTCTTTGCCAGTATCAAGCTGATTTTTATCACTGTGGCTTTATAGTACTGCTTCAAGTCAGGAATTGAGATGTCTCCTGCCTTGCTATTGTTGCCTAGAATTGCCTTTGCTATTCTAGGTTTCTTCTGTTTCCAAATGAATTTTAGTAGTGTTTTATCTAGATCTGTGATGTATGTCAGTGGTATTTTGATTGAGATTGCACTGACTCTGTATAACAGTTTTGAGAGTATGGCCATTTTCACAATGTTGATTCTTCCTAACCAAGAGCAAGGAATGCCCTTCCATTTTCTAATATCCACTTCAATCACCTGTTTCAGCATAGTATAATTTTCAGCATATAGGTCTTTTACATTCTTAGTTAGGTTGATTCCTAAGTATTTCATTTTTTACATGTTATTGTAAAGGGCAATATTTCCATAATTTCTCTCTCAGTGAGTTCTTTGTTTGTGTACAGGAATGCTATTGATTTTTGAGCATTGACTTTGTATCCAGCTACACTGCTGAACTTGTTTATTACCTCTAGTAGTCTTGTAATGGAGTTTTTTGGGTCTTTTATACAGAGTATCATGTCATCTGCAAAAAGTGATAATTTAACTTCTTCCTTTCCTATCTTTACTCCTTTTATTTCTCTCTCTTATCTGATTGCCCTGGCTAGTGTTTCCAGAACTATATTAAAAAGGAGTGGTGATAGTGGACATGCTTGTCTTGTTCCTGATTTTAAAGTGAAAGCTTTCAGTTTTTGTCCATTTATAGTATAATGTTGGCTGTTGGTTTGTCATAGATGGCCTTTATAAGGTTGAGGTAGACACCGTGTATTCCGAGTTTCTGAAAGGTTTTTATCATGAACATGTGTTGGACTTTGTCGAAAGCTTTTTCTGCATCTATTGAGATGATCATGTGGTATTTGTTTTTGGCTCTGTTATATGGTGTATCACATTTATTGATTTGCATATGTTAAACCATCCCTGCATTCCTGGAATGAAACCCACTTGGCCATGATGCATAAACTTCTTCATTATTTGCTGCATTCTATTTGCCAGTATTTTATTGAGAATCTTTGCATCAATATTCATTAGTGAGATTGGCCTGTAGTTCTCTTTTTTGGTTGGATCTTTCTCTGGTTTTGGTATCAGAGTAATACTTACCTCCAGGAATGATTTAGGGAGGATGGCTTTTTTCTCAATTTCATTGAAGAGTTTACAGAATACTGGCATCAAATATTCTCTGAATTTCTTGTAGAATTCAGCTGTGAATCCAACAGGACCTGAGCTTTTCTTTGTTGCTACATTTTTAATCATGTTTTCAATTTCAGTAGCTGATATTGGGTTATTCAAAATTGCTATATCTTCTTGGTTGAGATTTGGTAGTTCATATGTTTCTAGAAATCTGTCCATTTCCTGTTTGTTTTCCACTCTATGTGAGTAGAGATTTTCAAAGTAGGTATTCATGATCTTTTGAATTTCCATGAGGTCTGTAGTAATTTCTCCCTTTTCAGTTCTTATTGCATGACTGTGTTTTTTCTTTCTTTCTCTTGATAAGCTTAGCTAGGGGTTTGTCAATTTTGTTTAGTCTCTCAAAAAACCAGCCTATTGATTCATTAATTCTTTGTATTGTTTTTCTTAGTTTCAATTGCATTGATTTCTGCTCTAATCTTTACAATTTCCTCTCTTCTATGAGGTTTGGGTTTAGCTTGCTCTTCTTTTTCTAGAAGCTTGAGATGTAACATTAGGTTGTTTATTTGTGCTTGTTCTGTTTTCTTGATATGACAATTTGTTGCTATATATTTCCCTCTTAAGACTGCTTTCATGGCATCCCACAGATTGCAGTATGTTTTTTCTATATTTTCATTGAATTGTAGGTATTGTTTTATTTCTTCTTTAATTTCATCTGTAGCCCACTGGTTGTTCAAAAGTTTGTTATTTAATTTCCATGTATTTATATAGGTTTTACAATTTCTTTTGCCATTAACTTCCAATTTCAGTATACTATGGTCAGATATTATGCATGGTATGATTTCAATACCTTTGCATTTACTTAAGAATATTTTATGGGATAAAATATGGTCTATTTTGGAGAAAGTCCCATGTGCAGCTGAGAAGAATGTGTATTCTGATGTGGTTGGGTGGAACACTCTGTAAATGTCTACTAAGTCCAATTGCTCACAGGTATGATTCAGTTCTGTTATTTCTTTGCTGACTGTTTGTCTAGTTGATCTATCTCTTTGTGACAATGGGCTGTTAAGGTCTGTTATAACTGTGTTCTTGTGTATTTGGTTTTTCATGTCCATTAGTATCTGTCTTATATAGTTGGGTGCTCCTGTATTTGGTGCATATATATTTATAATTGTTAGTTCTCCTTCTTGAATTTTTCCACTAATTTTTCCAAGTATGTAGTGACCTTTTTTATCTCCTTTAATCATTTTAGGTTTGAAGTTCACATCTGCAATTAGAATAGTTACCCCTGCTTTTTTCTGGGTTCCTGTTGCATGGAATACTGTTTTCCATCCTTTGACTTTTAATCTATGAGTTTCCTTTTGGGTCAGATGTGTTTCTTGCATACAGCATATTGTGGGATCCTGTTTCTTGATCAATTCTGTCAATCTATTTCTTTTTATAGGTGAATTGAGGCCATTTATATTTATGGATATCATTGGTATGTACTGGCTCGACTTTGCCATGTTACAACATGAATAATTTATGTAAAAAGTTAATCCCAAAGGGCTAAATATATGCTACTAAAAGACTATCAATTATATAACTACAGTGTATATGATAGCATTACTATCTTTCCACTACATTCTAGAAGAATCTGTATGATAAGAGCTTGACAAGTATAGACTACTATCCATGTTCACAAACATCCTTGTTATTAATATGAAAATACCCAATCTCTGTAAAATATGAAAATGGTTATTAACATAAAAATTGAGAAAACAGATTATTGGTCACTAAAATGAAAATATTCACTGTTATAAAAGTAGTTAATGTTGCATTAACTAATACTACTTATTTGAAAAAAATTGAAGCTATCATCAAATCAATAAAAACATTGTACACTTAACAAATAAACCCAACAGAGAATTAAAGACTCAATAAGCTAAAGGGATAATTATAAATATTTAAGAGATACTCACTGCAATATTAATTATACTCTGAAATTTTAAAGATAACTTGATATTAAATTGTTGGAGAATATATAGTATATTTGATAAGGTTGTATTGTGGGTTGTAGAGTAAGTGCCATACAATAATGAGAACTGTCTGACATGAAATAGTAGACTAAGGAAGCAAAATAAAAAGGCAGATATGTAATATTGGTTCAAAGGAAATTAAAATGTTGGAAATAAATAGATACATTATAGAAGTGAGTTTAGGTGATATAATTGTAGTTATTTTACTTCTTTAGTTTTAAAAAGTGTACAATGTATCATTGTCTCTGTAAATTTAATTCTTAAAAGGTATACAATATCCATGTAATTAAAGTGCCATTTTTGTAACTCATTTTTACATTTATTATTTTTTCATGTATATTTCTGAAGTTAAAATTTAATGCAATTATTTATGAAAATATATAACTGGAAATAATCTTCATGTACCCAAACTGAGGGGATGTTTAAATAAACTGTAGTATGTCTATTTATAATAATATGAAAACTCTGCTTATATACACTAACAATGTAGCATTAGAACTTGTGTACAGAGGCTGGGGATTTAGCTCAATGGCATAAGTGCCTATCTGGCAAGCATGAGGTCATGAGTTCAACCCCAAGTACCACAAAATAACTACATAATGATGCTCTTCTATATGCAACAAAAATGTGATTTAAAAAAAAAGAACTTGTGTACAGATGGTAACTGAGAAATTTGGTAAAACAATATACCTATCATTACATATTCCTATAGAGTGAAATAGGAATACAAAATCATTTTATTAACAATATTTGGGTCCCAAAAGACTAAATATATTTAAGCTGTTGATAAAATTGTCCTGTTATATTCTATGTTTTAAAAATATTATTATTATTATTATTATTATTATTTGTCTTTTTGAGACAGGGTCTCACTATGCAATTCAGGCTGGCCTTGAGCTCACTTTGTAGACCAGGCTGGTCTTGAACTCACAACATTCCTCCTGCCTCAGCCTCCTGAGTGCTGGGATTACAGGCATGCACCACCATGCCTTCCTCCTGCCAATAGCATTGTTAAACAACTAAAAGCCACAAGCTTGAAGTGAAGAAAAGTAAAGTCAACTAGTATATCAAGACATAGTTTCAAAGCAAATCATAAGGCCTTTAGACACACTGTACATGCGGTAGTAATAGAGGTTTTGGCCATGTTTGAAAGGCAAAAACAGGCAGCAGTAGAAAAAAAAGAACCAGTATGTAATTTAAAACTGTAACTAAAAGAGCCACTTTTAAGTACAGTACAATGAATCCAGCTGCTTACACCGTCTTTACTGAATCTATGGCTGCTCTACCCTTATGAAGATTTTTTTTATGCTGCTAATTACATGCCCATCAGAATAATGGAAAGCGTAATTACCCTTATTGTGCTTGGTGACACTGAACCTCTATTATTCTGTGGTTGGAGCTGCATAATTATGATAATTGCTTCTACTGTATTATCTGTTCAAATATAGCTCTGCAAAAAATTACTTTATTTTAATTAAACATGTTTAGGTTTTTAAAGTTTGGTTTGCTATCATAACCAAACAAATTCCATTTAAATGTCACAATGGTGTGTATTTCTCTAATAGTTTTAATCAATTGTTCACCCAGTTGTTCAACCCTAAATAAATCGACTGTATGCCACTTTAAGATTAATTACACATAATATGAAATTAAATGATTGATGGACTTTCTTTGTTGCGACCTAATTTTAAAAGCAAACAGACATAATTTTAATAAAATTTGTACTGTTGGTTAGGTCTGTGAGATAGTATCATGGGAAAAATAAAGTTCTTAAAAGCCTTAATGAAAATATAACTCATTGGAAATAATCTACGATAAATATGATGTGAAAGAGAGGCACATTAATGACGAGAACTATCAAACCCTTTATCACAAGTTTTGTGACTCAGCAAAGCTATTGCAGTGGAAATGAGCCAGGCCTTCTGCCTAGGGCAGCCTGCGGGGAGCTCTGCAGGTCCTGTCACACATAAGATTTTTACAAACAACTGCCACAGGTCACAAAGGGCACATCCCATTTCCTATTCTCTTCTTTCAACAGCACTAACCGTGTTTGGAATTAACTTCTCTCAGACTAAGAATCACACCTAGGGTGCTAATTCCCTCCCATCCTTCTGGCACAGTTACTTTGTCTGTCTGGGTTGAGAAGCACATTTAACCATGTTATCCTTGGCTTTCTTTCCCCACACATGACCGTGAGATTGGAATTCCCTCTTGGAATGAGCCAGGGGTCTTTAGTGAATTACTTATCACTGGCTTATGTGGTTTGCAGCCTCCCAGGCAACTGAACTACACAAACTCATTTGAAAAGCGTGGGATGTAATGTCGAATACTGTACTCCAAACTAACCTATCCAGTGGCACTTAAGGTCAAATGCACTATAGATCAATGGCATCTTGCAGACATTGTCTTAGGAGCAGTGAAATGTCCCAGTCAGGGAGACAAGGAGGAAAGTGAAGAGCTGAATGTAATGGAAAGCCAAGTGGACTTAGGCCTCAGATGCTCTTTAATCCCCAAACCCATGCTCACCCTGCTGGCGATGAAATTCTCTTTTAATATTCAGTTTACATGTTTAGCTATTTAAGTGTGACCAGAAGACAGAGGTTTCCAAGTACAGGTACAGTGTTGAAAAACACTGATAAAAGTAAACCTGCAAATCTAAACTAATTTTCTTAAGACAGCGTTTCCTCCTTCGTGCCTTTGTTCTGCTTATTTGTGCGCTTCTCTCTTGAGTGTGTATGTTTTGCATCTTTAGTCCTACAGGTGTGTTGTTCTGGTTTCTTTGCTTTCCTTTCTCTCTCCCACTCTGTTGTGCAGAAATGCCCCATGCATGATGTGTAGTTGACCCTTCATTCTGTTTAAAAGCAAGTTTTTGCCTTTGCTCCCACTGCCAGGGCATCCTAGATATTTTCTGTGCCATTCAAACATTTTCTGCACGCCAAGCTTTTGTCCTGTTTTAAGGCCCAACTTACATACTGCCCTTGTCAAGGAATCTTGTCTCATTATCCACATCTGAATGTTATGACTTTCCAATTCTGCTTGTTCCTCTCTTACACCAGATGCTCTGTTTTGCATTAGATGGCTACTTGTTATTTTACCCACTAATTTGTAAGTATTTTGGGCCAAATCTCCATTCTAGGCAGATATTAAAAAAAAAATATCACTTTCAATTTTAGCCCTTATAAGAGGAAAAAATGCAAGAATCCATTTTAATATTTTAAATCTGGGATATGTTCTAAGCTAGCAAGTGAAATTTGAACTGTTACCTTGTATCAATTCTTTAAAGAAGACATCAACATATGGTGGGTTTTATAGGTAACTACTTGCCATTTATATAGTGGATTAATGGTAAGGCATAATATCTACAAGAGATGAGCGTGAAATAGAAAGCACTCTTTCCACTTAATGAAGATCGTGCTTAAATAGCAGTTTTAATGAGTATTTTAAACATTCATACTGGAAATGTTAATTATTGACTATTTTTAAATGGGAATTTAAATAATGTAACTAAACATCACTTTTGAAACAAAATCTTCTAGATTTCAACTAGGTGAAAATGTGAAAGGAATGAAAGAAAGTCGATCGATTTATCTTTTCCTTATCGTCTGCTAAAGGGCCTATGTAATTTACTTTGGATTTACTGACAATATGAACATAAGGGAAATGAGTGCATTAGTCAGATCTTCAATGGCACATGAAACCAATACCATTATGCAATCAATTGTGTGTACAATTCCATTACTGAGAGAAGAAGGCTATCATTTGATAAGAGTGGCTTCTATTCAAATTAAGTCTTATTAAAAAGAGAGAGGGAAATAAAAGCAGCAAAAATATTAGAAACATTTAGAACACCTAGAAATCATAAAAGAAAGTTTAAGAAGGGTGGGAAAAGCAGATTTGAAGATTAGATTTTTGTTCCTGATATTGGAATTCTCATATGTGACACACTATATATGTCTTTGCTATTTTTCTCTCATTGCTGAGACAAAATACCTAATACCAAAAAATAAAAGAGGAGAGGTTTATTTAGTTCACAGTTTATAGAAGTTTTAGTGCGTAATCAGCTGGTCCAAGGTAGTGTGGGTTTGCAGAGGGGCATCACAGAGGAAAAACAGATCATGGTGGGCAGAAGGCAGCAAAAGCAATAGAGAGATGGTGACCATGGCTCACTCTGTCCCTTATATCTTACTGAGGCTACTGAGGGCAAATAGCACTAACATCCCTAATCCTAGTGCCCTTGAACCTAGCACTGCACCATGAACCAATCCCACCATTACATACTCTAGATCCAGCCACTGCTGAAATAGCCCTACCCATGAGCACATGAGGCTTTGGGGATAAATCTATGCACAAGCTGTAACAGTAGAGTATACTGTGGAGTTTACATAGTAAACTAATTCTAGGATATACAGTATTTGATCATGTTGCTACTAGTGCTCATTTTTATTTTATTATAGTTCTCACATTCTTCCTGATTTCTTACATCATGATATATATAATAAATACTTTTTAAGCTTTTTAATATTGTTTTATGTTCTATGCATTGACTCTCAGGATGTTTCATGCTTATCCTTTCAGTAACTTGAAATTTTTCTTTACTGCAACCAATAGTAAATGTCATTTTTCTATGGTTTAATTAAAGTTCTAAAAGCATGTCTTCTCTACAGATATTTTTTGAGACTATACGCAGACAATTTTATCTGGAGGAAAAAAGTATCTTAAATCTAAAACAACGCTTGTTAATAAGTGATCCATAGAACATGGGGATTCCAAAGATACTTTAAGAAGTTAAGATCATTTTCATGGTAATGTTACTTTTTTTCTTTTTAAAGCTGTGTTAATGCTGCAATCATTGTGCAAAATTATTGGTGGATGAACTGTTGGTACCTTAGTATGAATACAAACAGTGACAGCAGACTATTTTAACAGTTTCTATAATTTTCACTGTCATCTTCTCACAAGATAAACAAGCCAGTTTCATGCAGCATGTATTTTTCTAATACAGTAGTAGAACTAATTTTATTAAATCTTGAATATATATTATCAAAATTTATGTGCAAAGATAGGAAAAAAATAGGCATTATTTTCTTCTAATATGAACTGAAATAGGATGTTATATTGATAAAAAGCGAATTGTTTCACAGTCAAGTGGAATTAGTTACATTTTTATACACTAATGATTTTTTTTTCGTGGTTATTTAAAGTTGAATATTTGACATATTTTCTCAAAAGTAAAGCATTTGAATTGTGTTGTTTCTGGTTTAACAGTAAGCCACAGTCCTTGTTAGTCATAAAACTTGAGTATTGAGGGAAAAAGATGAAATATTGAAATTCCAAGAACTGAGGCAAATACTCCATCCACTTCTCTTTTCCTTGGGTCTATGGTTTTCTAATCTGTTTATCCATATGCATCTGCCCATCTCTTTTTCGTTTCTTCTACTTTTGGTCCAAACAAGATTGCCTTTGCTGGAATGAGATCTCTTGAACCCTAACTCCAGGTTCAATGACCCTATTCTGTGTGTTTTAAATTCTCGATGACTGACAGTAAGCCACGTGGGACAGTTGGTAGCTACTTGGCTCAAACCTCGCTAAGTTCCTTATGTCCTCTCATGGCCATAGTTTAATATTAGAATATTTAAATTCAAACATTAAACTTAATATTCCAATATTAAAATTTAATATTGGAATATTAAATAGATATGGCTTCCGTGTGTCCTCCAACAGTTAATGGGATAGAAGTTTGGCCTCTGCTATGGTGGTTTTAAGAGGTTGCTGGACCTCTAAGAAGCGGGGCTAGTGCGGTGTGTTTAGGACATTGGATGCACCTTCAGAAGGGATCAAAGTAGTTTGTGTGGAGCTTTTCTGTTCTCATGAGAGCTAGTTATTATAAAAGGCATCTGCTCTGTCTGGATTCCTTTCTCACCACACCATCTTTCCCTGCATCACATTTTCACCATGACGCCATCTGCCATGTGAGACAGCTTAGTGAGCCCTACCTAGAGCCATTTGGATTTTCAGCTGCGAAATTTTAAAAAGTTACCAGCCCCAAGTATGTCATTATGGTGACAGAAAGTGAACTAATACACATCCACGTGGTCCAAGGTGTAAGCATCTTCCCTTTCGTGGCAGTTGACATGAGTGTAAACAGCTGCACAGCTTCCCAAGAAGTATCATTTTTTTCTTTTCCTTTGAAGCTTCTCCTACTCTTGGAAGTGATTTTTTTGTGGGCGCCCTCCTCCCTGGGGCAGGACTTCCTAATAGGAGAAAGGAAAAAACCTCTAAGCCTTTGAGTTGGAATTATTACTCCCTCTCTTACTCTTTCCATTCTTTTTAGAAACTATAAAAGAAGTAGGGAAGGAGCAGTGGAAATGCTTATTGGCTTTAGCAGAGTGGGTTCTCTTAAATTTGAGGAAACCAAACAAAAGGCATCTGGCTCCAATTGTCTGTACCTTCCTTTAGAATGTAAGGTGGCTAGAACCTCTGTGGCCATGCTTGTGGATTCCACCAGCCAATTCTTTGGAAATATCAGTCAGTATTCTATTACATATGTAGGGATCCGAATGAATATTCTTAAGACACACATGGATTTTGAATTGTGCATTATATACATAGTATAAAACATAAACAATATAACTATATATTCATTCTATCAACAGGCATCTTTTGGTGGGACATGGGGAATAGGAATCATTTCTCACAAAAACGCTTGGTGATTTACAGTGATCCAGCAGATCTCACTAGATTGCTGATAGGCTTAAAGTTTTCATAAGAGTGACAACTCCCATTGTAAGCCAGTTTAACCAATAGTTGCGGAGCATCTAATGATGAATAAGCAATAGTTTTTTGCTTCAACCAGCTTGCCTCTCAGTGGAAATATGCATCATTAGTCTAGCTGGTTAAAGGATGTTGCAGAAGTTAAACTAGAGGACCTGTGACAGAGGAGTAGAACAAGTTCCGGCTGGCAGGAGAATGAGAGGACTGAAGTAAGAAGTGTGAACTGGGCTTGAAAAACATGAGAGAGGTAGGGGAGAAAGAGAGAGATTTGACCAGGTGAATGTATGCCGGACTATAGTTAAATAAGAAAAATAAATTACACCTACAAGAAAAATGTATGAGGACACAAATCATATCCGGTGGTCCATGGATTAGAGTGAAGAGTGGAGGAATGGAAGGGGGTTGCTTTGGTAGAGGACCAGGCCCTCAGGCATTGGATGCAGCAAACCACTGCTCTCTAAGGAAAGTCGACCACTGTGACTAACATTACTTAGAAATAAACAGAATTACTTTTGTAAATGTTGGTACCAGTTACATACCACATAAACAGTTACCCTGGGGCCACATAGAGTTTAATATTTTTATGCTTTTCCATGAATTCATACCTTTCAGCATTTTATTCCCCATAAAATGGCAGGGATAATTATTTCAGTCTTCAGCAAGTTATTTTCTAAATAAACATTTTGAAATCATATGGTACTTACTTCCATAGTTATTATATGCACCTGTTTATTCACTTTTTCCAAGAATGCAAATTTTACTTCCTACCCTGTAAAAGTTAACTAATAGAATTAGAAATGGCAAACAAGGGCTGGGGATTTAGCTCAGCAGCATAAGCACCGGCTTTGCAAGCTCATGGTTGGGAGTTCGATCCCCGGTACCAAAAAAAAAAAAAAAAAAGGCAAATAATTCTAGATATAAAACAGAAAATGGTGATATACATTTATTAACTATAGTCATAAAATCATCAAAAAGGTATTAGTCACAATCATATATAATTTTATGAATTTGTACTAAGGTACATCTTTGCTAAGTTATCAAGTTACTTCTGATAAATTCAATTCACATTACTGCAGAATTAGCAAGCATGAATGAAGTTCACCAGATCTATTTAAGTTAATTGGAATTAATTATTGAGCTATCATGGGATTGGAGAAAGGGTTTGGCAGGGACCAAGTGCCAATTGGGATGGATTACCAAATAAAAAGATGGTTGACCCTAGAGAAAAAGTTTTAGCAAACCCTAGAACAAACATATGGTGGGATGGAATCTGTGTTAACAATCTAAAAACATGTATCTGATTATAAAAAAAAAGCTACAAAACAAAGTAGCTTGTGGCAAGATTTGTAATTATGTGCTTACACCAATATCAAGTAATGCTAAATTCCCTCAGAAAGTAAGAAAGTAAAATAAATCAATAATAATTTAAAATTTTCTTGCCAATTTCTGAAAACCCTAAAACAAACTGCTTTTCTAGACTTTCTTCTACAATTATGTCAAAGAACATCAGAGAAAATCAAAGGGAGAAATTTATATATCCTCCATCTCAAATTAATTATATTTGAATGATACTTATTTAACATATTCATAAATTTCTTACAAATGATTTTTTATTCTAGGGAATAAAACCAGGTGATCTCTGTCTTTTTCAATTTATTTTTAAAATCTATTTAAAGATTTTTAAATGTTATTTATTACTTATTAAGGCAGGATTTCTAGCATAGCACCTGGGATACTTTAATTTTCCCTAGAAAACTTTTATTAAATTTTCAAAAATTTCTCTTTGAATGTATTTTCAGCTGGCAAGATTTTTCAGAGAAATTCAAAGCACGCAACATGAAAAAGAAAAAAGAAAAGCCATAGTTGTAATTCATCTAGAAATTTGCTTCTCCTTCTAGACATAGTTGGTGACATTTTCATGTTAGAGACATGCAAAAATAAAATGCAATTGTCCTGGCATCAGCAAAATGGCAGCTAACTCTGAAGAAGCCCATGGTGTCCTCCACAGCCCAGATGTGCTGGGGCAGTGGGAGCGGTTTCCAGGATGACTTTCCAGAGGTGAGGATTGGGATGCTATGGTCAGGAAAGGATAACGTTAACTGAGACTGACTAGCAGCAAAGGACAGAGTCCAGAGCTGGATGCCTGGCCTGGAAAATGGCCGTCCAGTGGACAGGGAAATCACCAGAGACAATTCAAAGTGTCTGGGAGAGGTCACTGGGCTACAGTGATCCTCAGTGCTCTGTTCCACACCCAGCTTTTGTGGGAGGGATTTGTAGATTTCACCATAGTGACATCATTAGCTTACTTTGCTTCACTGCATGAACAACATTCCAAGGAACAGCTAACTCGGCGTATGGGTAGGAATCTGTTCCTGGAGATAATACTAGTCTGCTCAGTAGCTGTTGTTTAGGAGATAATTCTTCTCTTTTCAGTTTATTCTGGGCATAATTACAGTGTTCCCTTGACTTAACAAGAGTCTTACAAACCCCAAGCAGGCATTTCAGGGACATAGTGCTAAATGCCTTAATTTGTCTCGGGTATAACACACTCGTGTCATCGGTCATGTTTACTTAAAGTGGTAGGTTTATCTTTTCCACTGGGTGAAGTACAAGGAGTTGGCCTGCTATTCTGGTCCGTTATAATCTGAAATAAAACAAATACAGTTGATGTCCACTGGAAGTTTCTTGTGATCAGAGGACTGTGTGTCTGTCACTGCAGTACCTAGCAGAGTGCCTGGCACTCTTTAGTGGTCTGAACATCCACGTTCAATATTGACTCACTGCAACACAAAGGACTTTTGCCTCACTTGCTTTTTCTATCCAATGTTAAATTTCTTACAATGTCAAATGGGATATCTTGTTTAACTCACTTTGAATTTCTGCAAAAAAGTATAAGTGTGCATATATTTATCTATTAATATTATCAGCTATGCTCATCTATGCTGACCAGACTCTTTAGGCAACAGAAATTCAGAGACAAATAGGTCATAGCTTTACTTTTCAGTGAGGAAGAAGGATGTAAACAAATCATTACCATACAAACTAGAGAGCATTCTTCATAATGGCAAAAAGGAGCATTCAACAGGAAAGAAAAGAGTTTGGCTTGTGGTTCTTGGGGTCAGGAACAGCGTCTAGACACAAGTGTGGCCTGTATGAACTGTCCAGGACATGCTGCAGCTTTGTAGATACCTTTGGTTAAATTGATTGCCCATATATTCCCACATAATCCTGAGAAGTAGGGAATTTTGTATCTATCATGTTTAGCAAAGTCACTCAGATCACATGTAAATATGTACTGAAAAGGAAATTGACTGAATTTCCTTAGTTTTTCTATTTAATTTCAAAGACACATCATTCTAGCATCTGAAGAAAGCAAACTGAATGAAAATACTTGCAGTTTTGGAAACATGGGAGTAGTCCCTCATAATAACATTCATCATTAGATTATCTTGACCGGGCCATAAATTAAACCAAGAAACAAAGTCCTATTAAGCAACTAACAGAGTTAACTCCCAGGGTATTTGTTAAACCAGAGCCTCTCCATTATTGGCCTTGCACATTTCCTTTCTTTTGAACATTTTTTTTTCTTTTACAGTAGGAACCTGTATTTAGCTTCTAGGGAAATAAGCTTCCTCTTAATAAATTAAATGTTGATCAATCTTTCAGATTCATAGATAACCTGTTACCCATAATTGTCACCGTTAATAAGACAAGCGCACTCTGCGCAGAATGAGTCAGTCTGGTCCATTCTACACAGAAGCCGCGTGAACTGAGGAGTTTGAGTTGTGCCATCTTTCTGAGTATGAGAACTTTCAAATGCCTCTCTTGAAAAAGCTCCTCCTCTACCAAGTCACATACCTGTTGTACCTGATGGCTGTAGACCACTCATCCCCTGCTGGTAGTTAATTCTGAAGCAAACAGGTGACAATGGTGGTTTCTGCAGCTTCACTGGTGTTATCTTCCTTTGCACTTGCAAGTACATCCACTTAAGGTTTTCCTTTTTTCTCTAAAGATGACTTGCAAATTCAGAAATAACAGAAGTAGTTAAAAGCTGAATTAAATATAGAAACTTTAATTTATTCTGTACCATTTTTAACAGGGACACAGAGAAAGAAAGAGGGAGAGAGGAAGAGAGAGGGGGAGAGAAAAAGAGAAAGAGAAAGTCTGGAAATTAGTGCTGAGAAATACTTTTTTCTTTTTTCTAAGTGATTTCTTTATAAAAAGCAAGACAACTGTGCTGCTGAAAATTTCTGATTTAATGTGTGTGGTACCATTGTTTTCACTGAGAAGAAAATTTGAAGCTTTCATGAATTAGTGGAAATCTTATTAAAGCTTCATGGCTTTCTTCTTAGAATTAAAATAATATCCAGCTGTGTGTGAGCTTTTCACTGGATTTCTTTATTTTCCTGAGGAAGCTGGGAGTGAGATTTACCAAACCTGGCAAAATTGCGTTGTTTTGTTAGAACTCCAGAGGGACCAGAGAAACTGAACATGCATCATAAATGGAAAGCATTTAATAGGAGGGGAGATTAAAGCGATTTCATTATTGATGTTAGACAAATGAGAAACACAGGAGTAACTATGTT